>VYXH01000826.1:0-51748 GCA_013397275.1 Burhinus bistriatus | reverse complement strand
CCTCAAACCAGGACACCTTTGTAGCTTAGATAAGTTTGTCAGGCTAAGATCTGTGAAAACCCCAAAAGCCACTTTCTCTTCTGCCGCAATCTCCCTGCACAGTGCCCCTGTGCTTCCTACTGGTTGTTATATCTGCAAGGGTTGAAGCATTAAGGTAGGTTTCTGCTGACCACAAAGGCCAGTAGCAGTACTGAATAGCATCTGCCAAGTTCCAGTGAAAATCAAAGCATATCTTCCAGACGAAGACCATTCATTTAATTCAGCTGGTCATCCCCCAGCAAGAGATCACACCTAAAATGCAGCCTGGCCATCCCAGCTAAGGAGAAGAACAGAGCCAATTCCAACAAATTGCTGTATAAAGTAGAACTGCACACCCCTCATGAAATTCTGAATGAAACACTCTCATGTGTGCCCCTCACTTAGCTTGGTTTTTAATTACTCATTACTAAAAGCCCCATGCACTTCTGTAATCAATTATTGCTGGGTTTTATGGCTCGGTGTTGCTCTGAACTTAGAAAATGCACATCTTGACAATTGGAGCTCACTTGCCCTGGCTTCTGAACAGATAGATAGACAGATAGATAAATAGATAAATTGTAAGTGTTAAACTTCGAAAAGAACACTTTTTTTATGATTTGACAGAATGCAAGTTCAATGTATCCCTTGGAGAATAACTACACAAACTCTCTGGCTGTGTTACTTTCAGTATTACTCACGTACTCACAGAGCTGAAAAAGAAATTTGAGCTATTTGAATTTTTCAGAGAGTGACCTTTTCCCCCCTTTTCAGTATTATTCTTGATTTTCTTCCACTTGCCTAATCCTTCCCGCTCCTGTAGGGAAGATAATCACAGGATATTTTAGTAATACGATGTTATTGTAGATCCTGCATCTCTAATGAAATGATTTCCATTGCATTAGTGGGTCTTTTTTAAAAAGAGTTTTTCCTCTTCTTTGAAAAAGTACAGATAATTTGTGCAATGAATCTGGAAAAGAGTTTTTTTCAGCTTTTTGTCTAATTTATGACCTATTCATGCTGAGTGCTTTTGATGAGGACTCTTAATTCGTACACAGCATGAGAGGGATTTAATAACGCTTTAAAAAGATGATATTTAAATGCATATTATTCCCCTCGATGTTGCCTTGCAATTTTACGCATTTTATAAAGTTGAGTCCCCATCATGCTTTTTTGCACACCTCAAAAAACTTTTGATCCAATTCTTGCCATAAATTTGTTTCTATAAAATCACATGGTAATCTCAACATACCAGCTTAGTATTTGAATCAAAGTAAATTACATTTTAAATTGGATTCATAAAAAAAAAGATGTGATTTTCTTCTTTCTCCCCCTTGCACTGTCAGCACAGGAAATTTGTTATGATTTGGTGTTCGTATGTCAAACGTGAAAAACAAATTAGATAACGAAGGATGTAAATATAATCCAGAATGTAATCTTTTAGGTAAATTATATTTGAGATATGTGGGCTTTTTTCCTGATTGCTGTTGGAAATCATTATTTCTGAAGGAGGAAACACACTAATTTGGGATAGAAGCTGGATTTACAGAAAGAATTAGATCTTTTAAGAAGCTCTGTATGTGCTTTAGTGAAGTCAGCCTGACTCAGGAAGTTATAAAAGTTGATTTAACTTTGCATAGTGTTCTTTTTCATTATTCCACTTTATCACTAATATAAATGCTTTCTTTTTTTTCATTGAGTCTCCTGTTGCAAGACGTATTCATGCTCACTTGGACTTTCTAGATGCTAGATTTATAGGTTTAGCTTGCCATGTAGGCTCTGTTTGACAGACTGTTTCAGAGAGGAAAATCACTTCCAGTGTCTAATTCTCTTTCCACTAACTATCACGGGAAACTTGACTTGAAGTTGAGCCATATCAAGTTTCAAAGGTATAAGTTAGGAGAGGTGAAACCCTCTTTTGTATATTTTTATTTCTGGAAAGATATATTCCTTTTAGATTAATGAATCTTTGATAAAAAATATTGGCTGTTTATACAGCCATAATATAATTAATTAATTGAATATGTCATATAATTTTCAAAATTTGCCTTATTTCCAAGTGAGGTGAATAATGAGATAATAATGATATAAAATAAACTTGTTTCAGTACTTTTAAAATTAAAATATCTAATATTTTAACCCATCATTATGTCTTTTAAGTTGTTTTAAAACTGACGTGCATCCAATCTATTTCCTTCATTTGTTCAGTTTTTTACCTAGTGTTATTTGGATATGGAAACTCAAATTCCTTTAAACAGAAGGTGTCTTATTAGTTGTAGGCATTAGCTGCTCCTCCCTTTAGACGCACAGCTGGTTCTAGGCATATCTAGAAGCAGGTATTATCTACCTACATAATTTAACTTGTCTTCAGATGCCTTCAACACAGCATCTAAGCAAGCGCAGATCTGAGGGGTGAAAGTCATGTCAGACATTTAATTTACACATATTCATGATAGTGCTAGAATGAATAATACTCACCTTTATGATACTGCTAGAATGGATAATACTTATCTTCCCTTTGCTTGGTCTACTCCTAGCTCACTCATTTCAGCATGAAAACCTGCTTACTCTTGAGTGCCTTGGGGGTTGGACTAGATGATCTCCGAAGGTCCCTTGCAACCCCTACCATTCTGTGATTCTGTGTTTCTGGAGCTTGAAGGAATTCGTGGTATGAGAACCACTCTGCTTCTGTTTACATGTACATGATTCACTTTTTTTGAGAAAAAACCCCAAAGTTGCTGCATTGGCACTTCACATCCATGTAGCCAATATGTGGCTGATGTGGTTTAAATGTGTTTTGATTGCCGACAGTGATATAATGGATGAGCTTGCACAGTGTGATCTGGAATCCTTCTGGAGCAGCTTGTAGATCTCCAGAAACAGCAAAAAGTAGCAATTCTACTAGGACTGAAAGCGGAGAAACTAACCTAAAACTCCCACCAGAGACTGCCATGCTTAGACCTTTGAGGTAACATTTGTCATTTGGTAAAAATGACTGAAAGATGTGATCACAGTTACTGAGCCTTGAGTCATCTCAAAGAATTACTTTTAGTATGTAAATTTAAGGACAGATTCAGCATTTTATCTGCTTTAGTCATGGGTATTCACAATGTGTATGTTCCTGCTGCACAGTACAACACATAACTACTATGTGACAATATTTTATATTTAAATGTATTTTCTTACTTATTTAAGAACATGTTAGTTCACCCACTATGCTTTCCCTGTTCACCCACTATGCAGCTGAGGAACTGTAGGATTTGAATAATAGGAAAATATGTAGTGTTACTTCTACAAAGGGGGAAAAAAAAAAAAAAAGGAATAAACTTCATAGAAAAAAGATTATGAGAATTATTCCAAGTTTGCAGAATATTATAAGGTAAAAATTAAGGAAGAGTTCATTTGGCAATAAACAAATGAGTACCAGGAATCTTTTTTTATGCTTAAAGTGGGTTTTGGTTTACTCTAATTGCAAGCTAGGAGTTAGGAAGGAAGTGCTAGAGTATCATCAGTAAAATAATTTGTATTTTCAAAGAATTATTCTTAATGTTATATTAGAAATTTAATTTTTACTTGAAAAAGTTATAAGGTTCACACTATGATTGCAATATTTGCAGCCAAGCTACAAATTTTAGTGCATAAATACAATCCAAGTAAATAAATCTTTCAAAAATTATGGCAAGAGGATGGAGGATTGTGGGATGGGTCATAAAAGAAGTGTTGAATTATCCTCACATCTGAAGTGTCTCTGAATAATTTAAAATATCAGCTTTTGGCACATGCTCAAACCATGTACATATCTGGTAGTTTGGATTGTCTATGAAAATTTTATAGAATGCTTCAGTGTGAGGGAATACATTTTGATATATATGGCATGTTGCTTTATGTCCTGGTACTTTATGTCCAAGCAGATTATTTTGCACCAAATGACATGCATAAATAGAGCATGATGTTGTATTTATTTTGCTATGAAACAGCAGTCACAGCTATCAGAAGCATTATAGGAAATATTTTTCCTTAATCATATCCGTTTCTGGATTTAGGGATCATTGGGTTTAGAGACAGAGTTCTGTTTCTTATGAGGTGTCTTCATTGGTCTCGTCATGTACGAATAAGATTTATTTGCATTAGATACCAGATATATTCAAAAACTTCCACATTAGGATTATTGAGCATACAAAATCAATATGTATTCTGTAATAGATTTATTCATTTTTCACCTTATGTATAGTAAAATGAAAAACATTATGTATTATTGTTTTTGTAATTTAAAGTTCATTGATGATTTGCAGCAATACAGTTATCCTCTTATTTTTTAGTGAGAGTCAGCAATTGAATTTGAAGTACAAATTCTATGCCTATTTAAATCCTAAAAAATAGGTGAAGACACTTTTAATGCTACTAACATAATTTTATTTTGACTTAAATTAATTGGGGAAATGGCTTAAGCTAAACAGAAAAAAGTAGCTCTTAAATTCCTGATTTCTTTAAGACAGTTCAGAAAACTTCTTTAAATTAAAGGGATATAACATAATAATCTTAAAATTATTCACTGTAAGAACTTCTACTTGGGTGAGAGAAATAAAAAGGTTTGCGGAACCCCCCCCAAAAATAATTTAAAAAAAAATGGAAGAGTCTGGGCCTTTTTCACTGCTTCATAGTTCTGCTTCTAAATTGATGACCTGAATGACAATACTTAATGAAGCAATCAATCTAACAGATGTTTAGGCTTTTCAGTGTAGTCACAATGTCTTAAAATACTTTATAAAACCATTCAGGACAAAAACTTTAAAAATTATTCTGGAAAAATTTGGAAAAACAAGCAAAAACTGACTTCATCGTTTCAGTTTTAAACTTAAATTCTGCCACAATGTTTGCTGGTAAAAGTTTGTAACTGTTTCAGCTTAAGCACATTAAATATATTTTTTCACTTATGTATCCTGAACTGTTGTTTTATTATTATATGTTGGGGTTTAGGTTTGCCTAGTATTTTTTGAAGCAAACAAGAAACTCACATTACTGGTAAACTTTTAAACTGTTTTCTGGGGGGATTTTAGCATACTGTGTGTTAGAGTTAGTATCTACTGAAGCATATATTTGTGTATATGAAGGATTAGTGTATTTCTAAAAAATGTGATAGGGAGCACAATCCTCTTCAGGTAGCTGTCAGTCAAGGAAAATTAAAAAAAAATAAATGTTTCTGTTACTTCCAGACAATTTCCAAAGATGTTGACCTCAGTATGTGAAGAGGCATGTCTGCCTGCACAGAACAAACTTATGTGTTACATCAAGCATTAGAACTGATGATCTGGAAAACAATGTTCCCTTTTTCTCCTAGCTCTTTATGCATTTTAGAGGTGATGTCAATCATTTTTAATAGAAAATATTATTAGATGAAATACTTGTAGGACGTATTTTTTTTTGCTCTTCAGACAGTTTTTGACTTTCAGCTTTCTTTTTCTTTGGCTCTGATGTTCTCTTGAACCCCATCAGCCAGGTGAGCGCATGGAGGATACTGAAAGTTGGATACAGGATGCCAGACAGCACTGAACTAGCTTTTCCTATAATTTTATTTTCTTTTGGTGTTTTTCTGTTTTCTTTCCAAAGTGGAGCTGGTTATTTTAAAATTCTGCTTAGGTTTTGAATAGTCTTCAGTTTTAATAATATTCATTAAAAAAAAAGAAAAATCTTACTAACTCCCATCATCTCTATCTTTCTTCTGTCATTCCTGCTTCTAATTTTCCTGCTGCTTCTCTGGTTTGTTTGCTGCCAGAGACAGATTGTTCTTCCATAATTTAACGTTTATCATCTTTCAAAATTGGATCCCTTTGATTTTCCTTAAATAGTTACAGAAGCTAATAAGTGCTGAAAATAAAAACAGGAATATCTATATTTAAAAGCCTTTACATTTTGGGGTAAACTATTTCCAAATAATGAGTAAATAAATCAATTAGTAAGACAAAAAAAAAAGCCAGAACTCTAAGACGGATTGAATTGTCAAATGTTCTATATATAGGTATATCATTCTTTAATCTCTGAGTGAGATTCCATATTTTCAATATCAAACATTTAGCAATCATTCATGAAGTGACCACATGTAATGATCTCTGATATTATTGACGCCATTTTCTCTTTTCTATTGTTCCAATTAACTAGATAGATAATTGTAAAAGGTGGGGTTTTTTTTCAATTATTTGCTTTATTCTTTCACATCATAGTTGCCAAGTGGACTGTCTTCAGACTAAATATACACTGTGAATAACCTAATGTGGCCTGATAAGAAATCAAAGATTCGAACTCTTTCATAGTTTGCTAAATCTTTATGTGGGAAGCATCCTCTGACACATAGGAAAGAATTAAGGAGCTGAATTTACAGCTGGTAAACAGTGGTGGAAGTCCATTATGTAAGTAATACCATGTAAAGTTCTGTTAGGTAATACTTATCATAATAATATTAGGCATTTTAGTATAATACTAAACAGCATTCAAACTAACTGGCATATCATCCTTCTGAGTAATAACAATTTTTTTGTCAAATAGTTGTGTTGATGACACTATTAGATGAAATTTAGTATTGTTAAAGTTTTTTATTTTATGTTATGGTATGTTAGGCTTTTTACTTTTGATCAAATAATGATGCAAGGTTAGTCAATAAACAATTTTAGTCACTAACCGTACTCAGAGGTGATCTTGACACAGCAGTTAAAAGGAAACTGCTGTAGATGACTTCAACTTTTGCCTTACTCCCAATTGATCCAGTTGGCACATGGTATTTTGGTTTAGGAAGCCAAAATCAGTAGACTATCATGCAAGTCATCCTTATCCCCTGTATGCCATTGGTTCTGAGGAACTAGTATTGCCTAAGCTCTCCATAAGCCGATACACAGTCATTGGATACAAGCACTCCATCTTAAACTAGTGTGTCCTGCTGAAATGCTTAAATTCTTTTAAAATTGCACCATATTTATTTCATTATATGATAAGAGTTCCGGTTTATGTACTTGCACCTCTTCTAAGTATGGTAATGAGATATTTGTGTGTATTTACTGTTTACCGTTACAAAAGCCAGATAAGTATAATGGAGAAGGAAGAAATAAATCTACCTGAGTTTATGACTTGGCCCTGTTCAAGTAGAAAAGTTAATACAAAATATTTCTTCAAGCATAAAAAGTATAAAATAAGACAAAACCAAAACAGCTAAGTGAACCTAGAGGAAAGATGTATCACTGCCTGTTAATTTTAGACAACATATTTTTCCACAAAATACTCTCACTGGGGAGTGATACTTATTGTTCTTTTGAAAGCAATTACTCTACTGTGCAGCACATTACACTCCAAAAAACCCACACCAATAAACAGCAATAATAATGATTCTTTAAAGTGTCCCCTGTGTGCTGTGATGTATCTATTGCTAACTCACACAGTAAATCTAAACTGTTCAGCAAACATTATAGAATGTATCTGCAGGGCTTAATCCAGCTTTTCACATTTAGCATTCTTAATAGTGCAAAACTGGCTGCTGTTTAAACAGCAACACTCCCAAAGTTTATTTAAATTTTCAGAAAACAATTATAGAAACTAAGCTATTGTTGAGAAATCAGATACACGACTGAATAATAAAGCATTATAAAGAAGAGTTGCAGGCCTTCATCTTGCAAACTGTTTTGTATTGGTGCTACTGGGTCCTCTGTACCAGTAGTCTTCAGGATTCAGACTCTTCATTCTAGACCATGAAAAATTTTACACTGTTTGAACCTGCTATTAAAATAATTGACTTATCTTTAATAATCACATACTTTAAAGAAAACTTTCTGCAACTCATTTTCTTTTTTGACTATTATAAATTATTTTACCTCCTTTCATCACTAAGTGGAGAGATCTGTGTTATCCCTGATGTCTGAAGAAGAGTGAGGACTGTTTCCTCTTTGACGATTTTGAATTTCTGCACAATGGTGGAAGAAGCACCAACTCTGGAGCACTTAGATAAAAAAAAATGCATCTCCACAAATTCTGAGTGACCTGTAATGATTTCAGTATGGTCAAAGCACATATGAATTTTGCTTTCTGCAGTGGACTAGCCTTGGCGAACAGCCAAACTCTGACCCATATGCTCGGCTCACTCCCACTCTGTGGTGGGACAGGGGGAGCCAATGGCATGAAAAAGCTCACAAGGTAAGATAGACAGCGAGATCAGCTACCAGTTGCTATCATAGACAAAACAGACATAACTTGGGGAAAATTAAGTTTAATCTATTACAAATTAAAATAGATTTGAGTAGTGAGAAAATTAAAAGAGAAACATTAGAACACCTTTCCTCCCCTATTTCCAAGACTTAAATACGCTCCTTCACTCCAGACTCCTCATCCCCCTGTCAGGTGCAGGGGCTTGGTGGGGGAAGTTATGGTCAATACATAATGATTTCTTTCTGCCACTCCTTGCTTCTCGCACTTTTCCTTTGCTCCAGTGCAGGCTCTCTGCACTCCATGGTTCCTTCAGAAATATCCATCTGCTTCACCACAGGTCCTCCACTGGCTTCAGTGTGAATCTCTGCTCCAGCACCTGGCACACCACCTCCTCCTCATCCTTGTCTTTGTCATTGTTGTTGTTGTCATCATTCTCATCCTCCTCCTCCTCCTTCGCCTTCTCCTTCTCCTTCTCCTTCTCCTTCTCCTTCTCCTTCTCCTTCTCCATCTCCTCCTCTTTCTGCAAACCCAGTGTTTCCTCTGCTGTTTCTCACTCTTTATACTCCCTCCTCTTCTCTGCTTTCTGTTGTTATTGCCCATTCTTAAATAGACTTTCCCAGAGGTGTCACCATCTTGCTTATGGGCTTAGCTGTGTCCTGTGGTGGGTCTGATGGAGCTGGCTGGAACCAGATGTGTCCGGCATGAGGTAGCCCCTGGTCTTTTTCCACAAAGGCTGCTCCCACACACCCCGAGCTGCCAGCACCTTGACGCATACCCAAAATACACTTACATATCATGACTGTTTTGCTCAGAAACTTCACCCAGAAAATTCTGCTCTGTTTTTTATGTAAATGCATTATAAAAAGCCAATGGCTCAACAAAAATAAAGAAAATGTTATGTAGCAACGAGTTCATCAATTATCATTTTCATAGGCAACATCGCCTCACTTTTCAATTACTATTTTGAGTTATTCTTACACGTATAGTGCTTGTAGTTGTTTAGGTCTTCTTTCTTTTCTGTGTTGAAGATTTTCACTCCTGAGTTATACCAAATGTTGGCATGGCTGTTTTACCTTCATGGCCAGAAATTGGCAATGAACAGATTAAAATGCTAAATAATTTGTGATTAAACAATATTATTTATGACCCAAATTGTAATTCTAAATGCCTACTGCTCTGAAAGCTGCATTTTTTGTTCAGGGATAATCTTTTCAAGAGTAGTTTTCCTCTTAGGCTGAAATGGCAAGATTTCTTGCAAAGCTATTTCACACTATCAATAAAAGCAAAAAAGACGCCCAGTGAAACTGTCTTTCTAGGTGCATTCTTCAGACAATTCAACTTACATTTCATTCATCTATTTTCAGTCTCTTTTTACAAGTATTTACCTCCCTGAAGTGATTTCAGTAATGATTACATATTATGATATTAAAATTTGTCTGTTATTTATTAATTTATTAAAAATAGATATGATTGTAAAAAGTCAGAATTCTCAGAGTGTATGGATGAAAAGGAGGAATCTGTTGTAAGTTTAAAGCTATATATGTGCTAGGAGAAAACAAAATTTGACATGTATTATTTAAGTGTCTTCAACAGCCCTGATTGACTGTGAATAACATTTTACGATATGTTGTCTCACTGTGCAAATACACTACAATAAAATAATAATTAAAAAAAAATATAACCTGATTTCCACTGGCATTTTAATCTCAAATTATTTGTGACTAATTGTCTTGTATAAAATGTTCTAATTTCTATAATTTCTGAGTTCTATTATGCTTTTACTTGTGATTCCCTGCTGCTTTGCTGTACACGGATTTATGTCACATTAAATTAAAAGAACTGGGAAATTGCCCTTTGTATGACTTTAGTTTCTGCTCAGATCTTCAATTAGTTATATTTTATTTACATGAAGCCTGAAGCAAAGCCACTTTTAGTTAATAAGAGTTGACTTATTGCTAAGAACAATGGTTTTAGACTAAGCTTTTAGTTTTTACATTAACCCTAAGTAGATTCAGAAATCAATTACTGAGTGCACTTATGGTTCATATGGAAAAAAAAAATCCCACACTTTTTTCCAAGAAATATTACTTGCAGTTAATTTGCAATGTAGTTAGAGCACTAAGGTCAAGGATCTTACAAAAGAATACAGACAACTAAATATGGGTTTCATAATATTCATAATATACCAAGATGCAATTCAGAAGTTTAGCTTGTGTCACTATTAAATCTAGCTACTCATATTTCCACAAAAATGGAGATTTTTGTCAGCGCTGCTGTATCATAACAAAATTCTCATAGGTGATGAAAACCAGCTTTCCATGATAAGGGATAAAGCAGTAATAGCACAATAGCACAATCTGTGAAGGCATGACTTGTCTCTTACTCACAGAGAGATTTCAAATTGCCAGAAGGGACTGCCTGCTGTAAGAGTGTCTTTGTGGAGAACATCTTCAGCAAAATTGAATAATAATGTTTCTGTGGGCCTTAAACACTTTGTGCAGGATATGTGTTTTCCTAAACTCATTTCATTTTCATATTCATCAAAAATGTGTCAATACTGCAAAATGGTTCTGATTTGTACAAATGATCCTGGACACCTCCTGGGAAATATTTCTTTATACACAATGTATGAAGAAGTCCCATTCAAGAAAGGAATCTAAAAGGAAAATGTCTGACATTTTCATATTTTGTTCTCATTTCTGTTCTGAAAGACTTTGAAACTATGAGAAAGAACAATCTGGGCACACATAGATTTCTGTGATTAGGCACTTTCTACACACTTTTCAACTTCAGTTCCTTAATCCCATTAAACATTATTTGCACAGCAGGTCCTTACTGAGGGTAGCTTTCATTTTAGCTGACAATTTCTTCAGTGAAAGCTCTGAAAATCTGAAGCTCTATTCATACCTTTTTATTCTTTCTATTTCTCAGCCTATGAAGTAGATGGAAAAAAAGCATCTTTTAATGTACACATTTTAAATACAAATGTTTTCACCTCTGATGTGAACATTCGTCCTGTTTCATTTGACAGGCCTTTAATCCATTATTCAGAGTTGTTGCAATCAGCAGGCAATTGTGTTCATAGAATCAAAGAACCTCCAGGTTATCTCAAAGGAAGGTGTGAACTAAATTTTATTTAGCAATTCATGTGCAGTACATTGCATTAAACATTCACCATGTTTGTCAGAGGCAAAAAGGGGAAAAGAGGGGAAAATCTCAGACTTCTGAGAAGATCTCTTTACAGATTTCTGAAATATTCAACCACAATCAGATTTTTGCTTCTTTAATTTTAGTTGTCTTCTTGCTTCTACCCTCATGAGACAGGGGAGCTCATCAGGGGTTTGGTTAGGCTTGTGAAGATGTGCAAAACAACGTCTTCTATTCTTCTTATGAAAAGCTGACTTACACATAAAATTGAAGATTCTGTATCAGAAAGAATTTATCTGCAGAAAGTGAGGTAGACTAAAGAACATGTAGATATAAAGTGCAGGACTGTTTAGCAAGTCTTTATCTTCCCTGCAAGGTCCTACATGGAAGATAGAATGAACCAAAAAAGGAATGAACTATCGCATCTTTGGTACATTTTTTCCTTCAAATAGAGCATTTCAACTTACATTTAGGGAGCATTTCAAGTTACAACATAGTCTTAATGCACTACTTAAATGAAAAGGACTGGCAGAAAAGTGATAATTAGTTTTACAAAGGAACACGTGAAAGATCCATGTTTTAAGCATGTAGTTTAATTCAAATGTGGAAAGAAGAGAGTTTTTTCAGAAAGCAACCTAGTAAAATGAAAGTGATCTTATGCTATAGAGAACAGGCCTTGCCCTAAATTGCTTGAATTGAACCTAGAATTGAACCTTGGCTACCCCATACTGCAGGTAACATTTTCCATTGTCAGGTAGTAAGCTCATACTGTTTCCTATATCAGAAAGAATCCTCTGTCAGGAAGAACGATCTTAAATCTGTCTCCTAAATCCCTGGCTATTAGGATATTTAGCCAACAAAAATTTCATTAAAATGTAAACATTTCTGATTTTTTTCTTATTATTATTTTGAACAAATTAATGTTTTCTAGTGGAAGAACACTTTGTAGAAAAACTCTCAATTCCCTCTATAAATAAGATTAGCAGGCACTTTAATTATAAACAGTAAATTTGCCTTGTTCTGGTGCCTGACAGAAACATGAATCATACCCCGAGGGAAATAATGGATTTTGTGGCTGTTGCTAATGATTTGAAAGAAAGTTTTTAGGAGAACTCTATCCCTCACAATTTATATGTGCCAATAGACTGTTCCCATCATCCACCATTTCAAAGTATTACAGAAGCTCTACAGCGATAGTCTTTTAAAGTCTCAAACTTTGTCTGTACAGGCTTTGGAGGAGAGTTGAGAAACTGAACAGCTCTATCTTCTACAAATAACAAGTTAGAGGATGCATAACCCACGGCCAGGATAGTGACAAATCCTAGCTGTCTTTATGGTGTAAAAAGTTTGAGCATTTCTAGAAATGACTTCTCCGCTGACTTGTTTATCAAATTTTGACCACAGAATGGTACTGGGAGTGCAGCTGAGGTACAGGTCAGCAGTCTGGGACAGGGCTGCAAGTCCTATCTGCCCACATCAGGGCTGTGCTTGAAGCTAAGCAAAAAGAATAGTATGGGCTGTAATTTTCTGTCTGTTTGAGTCTTTCAAGTATAAATGAGAAGAAACTTGGGCCTTGAGCCCATAGAGATGATGCTGGGTTCAAGCTTATACTCAAGAAGCAGTATATTGTAGCCATTGTCTTCTTCGCTGGGTTCAAGCTTATACTCAAGAAGCAGTATATTGTAGCCATTGTCTTCTTCAAAAGGCTCTTTCTAGATTTAATACTGATTTCATACCATGGACTCTGGCCTTTGACCACATTTCACTTTTCCCATTAATATCTCCCCACAATCTTCAAGACTATTAGGATAAAATGATAAAATGATTTTTCAAATACACAAAGACCTTCCTTTTCTCTTGTCAGAAAATCTGATGCTTAGGTAAGAGTAAGATAATAAAGCCAGGACTTTGCTACCATAGTAGTTTCTTATGTATTGACTATGACAGAAAAAATCTAGACCATACAACGTATGCAAAGGTTTAGTGGTTATCAGATATTCTTGAGGCTAACCCTTGGAATTACCGTAAAACCCCTCTAATGTTATAAATAAAATGCAACGAGTGTAAGGTGTGTTCGGGGAGATTCAGGTTGGAATTATAAAAAAATTAAACATGAAAGGACTGATGAGCCCCAGAATATATTGTCCAGGGAAATTTAGAGTCTAAATCATTGGAAGTTCGAAGAACAGGTTGGACAAATCCTTGTCAAGACAGGTTTAGGTATTGTCAATCCTGCCTTTGAACAGATAACTTCTCAGGGCCTCCTCTAACCCTGTTTTGTTGTTCTATGCTTTTACATCCATTCCATTATATTAACTGGAGTTTATTCTAAATGTCTGAGAGTCATCCTACCCTTTTCCATTTGGCAGCCTCAGGAGTATATGTTTAGTACCAATTCATTCAAGAATTAAGAATTTCTGCTCACATTTCTGCTTGATAGTTTTTTCTCTAAGTTCTCTTGATCTAAGGAAAACCTCTGAAAGTCTCTCAGTATTGTTTGGGTTAAAAAATATTTATTTGATATTTAGCTTAAAAAGAAATATAGGTGACAAAATTTCTAATTTTTTAAGTTCTTTATGCTTTCAGAATTTCTGTGTCAAATATTCCTTGCAAATTGGGATAAAATAGGTGTTTCAGGGAATGACGTGTTATTATTTCTGTGTTTAAAATACCTGTGAGTAAAGGTCTCTGTTCTGTGGGACTGACACATTTTTCAGACTAACTCCTTTGCGCAGTAAATGTAGGTGCAGTTTTCTTTGAAATTTGTGTCCAGACTGGATCAATTACATATATTACAGCCTGCAGGAGAAAGACCTTCTGATAAGTATGGAGAGTCTGATTTGAATTAAAAAGTTGGATCTTTTATTAAGTGATAAAAGAAAACTGCTTTATTTCTTCTTGATGATTCTACTGAGGGCACTCTGGGGCTTCTGCACCATGACTGCAATCAGACCAACACCCTAACAATCATTGATCAATCAAATGCAGAGGCATATAATAACCATCATTTAATATAAAATTAGTCATCTTGTTTTTTCACCAGGAAGTCTATTTCTACTGTGTATTTTTCCCTCTAACTTATAATCTTTTTAACATTAGTTCTTTGCTTGAAAATTACAAGCTTTCTGTAACATGCAGAATATAAAAGTAGCAGTTTTAGCCACTGTAATCGGGGGAATACATTAATACAAACAGATGAATAGTGAAGATGGAGTAAAGAGAGAAAAGAAACAGAAAGAGAAAAGAAAGCATGAATAACAAGGGAAATACACATATAAATTTAGCTTCACACGTTTTCATAAAGAAACAAATAAATCCAATTTCTATACTTTTTGTCATTTCTACCAGTTTCTCAACATTTTCTATTTTACAGTAATTTTGGTATAGCAATATCCACCTCACTCTTTGAGGTGCTCTAATACTGAGATTCCTTGCAGAAAGAATACTAATCAGTAGATAAGGTTTTAATTCTGGCATCTTTTACACGTCTTTTTTCTGGAACAATATCAGACTTTTATACCATATAGTGCTTTATCTGAACTGATCAAACTTTATCTTTAAACCAATCATGCCTATTATTACTTCTTTTATTGGAACCATATTCCAGAACATTATTCATTCAACAAAGACAAACTACCCATACAGATTACATACTTTACATTTGACTAATTTTTACACCAATTATTCTTGTGCACAAATTGTTAGCTTAACTCTTTTTTTTTTCCCACTACTAATCCTAACTGATACATTTTTGAGAAGAAATACTATAAGTTTTTTTACTTTTATGTTATTCTATTAACCAGCTGAAAACTTTCTAAAGATACTTAGTATAGAATGGCTACTTAGCAGTTCTGTTCTGGATACAGTACTTATAAAAATTCTATCTCCTAATTATCATAATGAAGATATTTCTTCTAAATGACACTTGTATTTTAAGATCAGTATTTATCGAGAGACTTCAGGGGAATTACCAGCTAAAGTGATACAAGATTGTTTACAGCAAACTTTAATATTTGAATATTCCATACAAAGAAACCCCTAATAGCATGCCACTAAGTTTTCACTCTTGAGTAGCTAAGATTGGAGAATTACTCTGAGATTATTTTTTGCATGTGGGTGTCCCAAATGATACAGTGCTGCAACATATAAAAAATAGTATGAACAATTTATTAGATACTAATAAGAGAAATCAGATTTCATTACACTATAGTTTTTATCTTGATCAAGTCCCTGGGCAAGAAAATATTTCCAATTACTTTCAAAATTTTAAGGGATATTACAGCATGATATTTTGTTTGCTTCTGTTTCAGAAAAAAATGCTTTTAGTTTTTTAGACATCAAGTCCTGACATAAATAAGTGAAATAAATTCAAAAGTAGTTTCTGTTTCAAAATACGTATTTTTAATAAGAGATAGACTTATCTAACTTTCAGTGTAATTTACCTGGATATACTGAAAATATAATTTTTTTCACAAAAAAATAACAAGATGCTTTCTTTTACAATATGTAGTCCATTAAAAGATTTGTTTGAGGAGGGTCATTGTATTTTTAGTTATCTTATATCCTGATCTATGTATGTGTATCTCCATGTATGCATACATGGAGATAATTAAGGCCCAAGGTGTACATATATGTGTATGTATATGTACACTTCCCGCCCCGCCATCTATCCATCTTCATGGATAACATACTGATAGTTAATGTCTCCCAGTATGTTTTAATTTATGATCTACATAAATCAATGTAATTTCTTACAATCCAAGGTATTCAGCAAGACACTTGATTTACTTGGAAGCTAATGTGAAAGTGATACATTTATATTCAGTACACATAGTTCTTAAATAGTCTTATTGTGCAAGAAAACATTTTGTTTTTTAATGTACAACTGCCTATCACTCCCACTGTAAAGAGACTAAAGCATTCAGGGGCATTAACCTAAAGCATATTGGAATAGATCAGTCATTTTGGGGCAAACCCGGGAATGGAAAAAATTCTGGCTCTGGGTCAATAAGTGCAGTTGACTCTCTTTCTAAGTAGTTGTGTGAACATCATAGCTGTAATGTACATTTGATCATCTAAGAAATGTTAAAATCCACTTTAGAACATTTCTGTTAAACATGATTTTGCTGTCATTTTTCCCCGGGAGAAATTTATAATCAAATAATTGTAAATTACAGCATACAATCACTCTTCTGCTCTGCTTATACTTCCATTTTGGGAGAGAGGATATGGATGTGAAAAGAAATAATTATGAGGGTTTGCAGACTTTGGTTTAATAAGACAGCAAAAGATACAGAAAAAATTTGCTGTTATGTCCTTCATAACAGGAAAAAAAGTGTTTACTTCCGTCTTCAGAAGTTAAAATTAGCTTATGCTGACTTCAATAGCTGAAGAAGTACTCCTATAAATTCTATACCTCAGCTTTAAGACTTACTGCTCAAAGAGAAGCATTCATTGCTTTTTAATGCATATGATGGTACAAACATTGCTTTTGTGTTCCTTTAAAGCTGAATATCTTGCAAAATCTTTTTGGTTGAGAACAGTAGAACATAGTGCTGTGTGTCATTCCATAATAACTTCACGAATCTGAATTTCCATCTGTAAGCACACTGAGAAACTTGTGTCTAATTTTGCCTGTAATTTTCCTTGTAAGCAGTCTGAACTTGGCCTGACAGCAAAACTCATCTGCTCTTTTGTTTTATTAAGGGATGAATCCTTGCCATTTTATGTACTGAATCTCAGCCATATGGCATCACAACATACCCTAACTGGAGAGACAGACCTCTGAGTGTGCTGGTTAATATAGGTGTAAATGTTGGGAGTTTTTCCCTGGAAGAACGAGAGAGGATACTCTGAGCTTTACTCAACAATGATCCCATGTGAAAGCATCATTCACGGGTGGATATCACACTTAGCCTTCAGTCCAGTCACAAGATTGGCCTAAATAAGAGGGACCGGCTTTCAACTAACCAGTTGGGTATAGGTTAGATACAAGATAGTGGATGAATAAAATCAAGCATGAGGGATAAGCATGAACTAATTGGCTTGTAACACATGAAGAATCTGAATATCCTATAACTTTGGCAGGCTATGATACTATTCATTCAGTGATTGTGTCTTGCTAGAAGAGTGTTTAAATGCTATTAGTAATGGATTTTCAAAAGTACCCTCTTTAACTGTGCTCTTTTGCTGCAGTAACATCTGCAAAGCTTGTAGGAGCAGGACAGATACTAGTTGCTATGGTGATTAACTTTCTTGGGACTTCCTGAGGCTTTAAAAATTTATATTTAAACCTTGGCTGTGTTTTGTTCTAAACCAGGAGTGTGAAAAATTGCAATGACAAAGTTATAAGTTTGCCCAAGTAAGGCAAACAAGTGACACTTTTCTCTTTGGAAAAAAAAAGAAAAAAAAAAAAGAAAAAAAAAGTTGTTCTTTTACTCTCTTAGATTCCTGCTCAACTCTGCTGCTGTCTACCTGCAGGTCACCTGCAATGGTAATCCCAGAGGTTCCCACCAGCACTAGCCAGCAGGTAACGTGATTGAAAGAGTACAGACTGGGTAGATGTAACTAGTTAATGCTGCTTAATGAAGCTGCCTGACTCTTTGATGAAAGAATATGGAAGACAGGAGAGTAAGAATGTTTCACCTACCTGGAGTATTTCAGAAGATCCAGAATGCTCTTCCCATTTGCATAAGGCACTGCTTCTGAGATGAGGTGGTTTCATTCTGCCTTCATGCAGCTTTTTCCCTACATGTGACAAGTCAGGAGCAGCAACCCAGAATGCTATCTGCTTTTGTTCCCTTTGTCCACTCATTATCACACTAGATAGTTGCTAGAACTGCTTACTGTGAATAAGGTAGACAGAAGGGTGGAATGATTCCCTCCCTGTCCTGGACTGTCCTCTTTACTCACCTTAAGTGAACAGTTTGATTTGGCTTAAATTGTCCCACCATTCAATAGATAAATTTCTTTCCTGTGTAGTAATCCCACTGAAATCAGTGAAACTGCTCTAGTAAGCATATGCAGAGTGGCAAAAAGAGACTCAAACCAACGACTTGTAGTTGAAGAGGTAATTATTATTGGCTTGTTTTCCATATTAGTTGACAAAAAGGCTGGTGTACAGAGAAGGAAGAAGTCACTTAAAAGCCATATTTTTGGCCTGTTTCTTGACTGACTTTTCAGCTTCTTACCTCCCACCTGCTCCTTTGAAGTGCTACCTTTCCTAGCTCTTTCAGTTTAGAAAATATCTACAGTTTTATAACTTTCATTTTCCTTTGCCTTGGAAACAGAGCTCTACAGGATACTAAGTTAATATGAACTAAATCAAATCAAGAAACTGATGAATTTTGTAATCAGAATTAAAATAAAAGAAATTAAACATTCTGAGTCAACATTAGCTTTCAGCATTCACAACTGCCAGGGTTCACTAGTCAACTCCATCCATCCGTAGCAAACAACCGTTTTTCCAAAATGATAAATCATATTTTTATTTAAAAAATAAATTATTGGAAAAAATAAATCTGTATAAACATACATAGTTATTGCTTAGGTAGAAGCATCAGATAGCATAGAACAACTTATTAGCAGTAAATGTGTCCAAGTGTAATACAAAATAGATGTAGAATTGCCTAGAAGACCACGGTTGCTCATAACATTCATTTATTATGTTATATAGTTTTTACAGGATGACAGCAAGGACTCTGCCATCTTACTCTCAGATGCATCCCAGCATAACCTGTAAAACACTTACATTACATGTCCTACAGAAAGTTTATTATAAGCAATCTGAAACACGCCAAAACAAAGAAGTAGCACTATATAGTAGATAACAAGGGAGACAGAAAATGCAGAAAGTTTAGGCTAATGGATCATCTTCTGCAGAATTTGTGTGTGACGAGTTGAGCAACCCACATGAATTTTTTTCCACAGCTGTAAAATGGCAGTAATATTTGTCTATGTAAACAGAAAGTTATGAAGGTCAGTCTAATTGTATTTGCCAAGAATCTTGAAATTCTTGTATACAAAACAATGTATTATTTATTGTATTACTTCATCTTTTACGTAAAACAAAGTCTGAGATGTGAAAGAGTACCTTTTAGATGTCATTGCTGTATATAACATATGCTATGCCTATTCAATTAATGTAAAATCAAAGGTGTTTCACTAGTGTTCATAATGCCAGGACTAAACCTCCTTGGAACACTTTTCAATGGGAAATGTTCACAAAATTGATGTTTTATGCCTGCAATTTTGAAGTATTTCCTTTTTTTTGTCATAAAAGTAAAAATTAGTTGCACAAAGGTAGTCAGATATTAGGAAGCAGAAGTACTTCATCTCTGCATGTGAGGCTTTTAGCAATTTCATTTGCCACCAGTAAAACTGGCAGGAATTTTAGGCAGAAGGCACGCCAAAAATGTCTCTTTATGTTATCCCAAAACCAAATTTTCCTGGGAACCCCTTTGCTCATTAAAGTTGTATTTTTAGTTTTTATCCTGAGGTGGGATGACAAAAGTTTCCATTATTTTAGAGGGAGATTTTAAATTTTCTATTGCTATTTATACAGAAAACTGTTGGGCAAATAATAGACTTAAACTTAAATACTTCTGAGTGCCACACTATTGCACAATATATGCACATGCCATTGAAGAGCCTTGATATAATAAGATAAACCAACTGATACGTACATGGCACAGGCAGTTGCTCTGAATAGTTACTTATCTGAAAATCCAAGGACTTTCTATGTGTTTGACATCTTCAATGTATGAATTTCAGTTGCACTAGATTACAAATGTAAAAGTATATTTTAATAATCCCAGTCACAGTGCAACAAATTCTGCCTTCTCTAATATCTGTTCAACGTCCTGGGACTTTGTGAAAATAAGAGAAAATGTAGGCTAGAATGTGACAGGATATTATTCAGAGAATTTTCACTGATCCGTCTTCTTCCAGCTCACATTACACTGATGTCATTTTTCTAGGAACTGTTGTTGAGGAAATGCTACGGCATATTACACAATTATTCTTTTAGCTCACAATATTTCTATTCCAAGATGAAGGATGAGGGGAAAGATGTCACCTTCTAATAGCTCCACCTATGGATTCATGAAACAATTTTAAAGTTATTTTACTAAGACCAAAATCCATAAAAAATATTTTTCACTGAAACCTTATGATAAGGAGTTACCTTTGTAGAAAATGCACAATATTTTATGGAGAAACAAAAAGCATTTTCAATTGCAGAAGATTTTAAAAGGACTAATTTATTTTTTAAAATACTGTACTGTCAAACATATATATTTTCCCACAGTTAAGCTTCTAACAAGTTACTTTGCTGTACTAAGGGATTTCAGTTTAAATTTCCAGCAGGCACACATACACATTGTGCTTTGCAACCTGCAACACTGAACTCTGCTTTTTGTGAAATCAGACCTCATCTGGAAAATAAACTTTTGTCATTATAGCTAATTACTTCGGGGTTTTTTTTCTGTGGATAAGTACTCTAATAGTCTAATTCCCCTCAATTAGGTATGACTTGACAGTAGCAAAAGAGAGTTTAATTCTTGGGCTGAAGGAATGGGAGATGAGGACAGGAAGATAACAGTATAAAGGTTTTGTTACATGGCATATGCTTGGCACCTATATTTCTACATTTACTTTCTGCCCTTGCTCCAAATGAACTTCTTTTGTCTTCCTTATTCCCAGTATTCATCTCAGATGCTTTGAGAAGGTTTAACTGCAACTTAAACACTGAACATTACAGCTGCAAAATCCAGGTGCTCCATTGTGATATACATTTTTCTAGCAACAGCATCTGGACAGTTTGGCTGTCTGCACCGTGGAAAGCAACTGGCTCTAACATTGCTTGTATTGGCATCCAAGGAATTGCCTAAGGATCAGTCTGCTGTGGGGCTGGCTGGGATATGCTGCCCAGCTGGAGGCTGTAGTCCTTTGATAGGCCTGTCATTGTCAAGAATTTGTTCAAGTTTATATACCTAAGAATAAAATCCTGTTCAAATTTCTCATGATCTCTTCCACATGTAAAGCCCTACTACGGTACAAAGGAGCTTGCCCAAATTCATTGGAGTTGATATAAGGAACTTTTAAAGTTCCTACTTTGACTAACTCTTTCACAATCCATATAGTGCAGAATATGCCACAGAAAACTGCATTTCTGTCTTACATCAACCTTTTATTCCAAAATAAAACCATTGAGAGATAACTGATTTACAGTAAAGATGAAGAGATTTTAATCTGAAATGTAAAAAATAACCCCACAAAAAAAAACCCCGAAAACACCACCACAAAAACCTTGAATTGTTAAAGGAAATAACCTGAGGAACAAAGATTGGCAAAGTCTTTCAAGCATGGGCATACGAACTTGTGACTGGAAATATTTCCTTTCACTTAGATGTTCAGGGATATATACAAGAAGTTCAGAAAACCTCTGGTAAAGAGGTGAAAGGAGCTGTGTAATTAAGAAGATTAATAATATTTGCTCTATGCATGTAATACGACTGGAAAAAGTTTTTTTCTCTTCAACGAATAGTGTATTTTGCAATTATTTTTTTTTTTTCAAATTACAGACACTCAATAACAGCCCACACCAAAAAAACAATAGTTTTTATTCCAGAGTGAGAGCACAACTCAGAGCTGTTCTTCCATGTACAGAGGAAATGGCTGGCAAAACAGTTGTGTGAATATTATTAGTGAGCCTATATATGCTCTTTTCCTCCCTCCAATGACTGCTAATATTTCCGAGCTTCTCCAATTACCTTCTTCTATATTCTATAGTTAGAAACTTCCCTAATTCCAGCAAAGAGCTGCACTGTTAATTCTAAATCATTCGTTTGGAAACTGTCCTACACAAATCCCTTGTGAGAGCAGAGAAAAGGGTGCAGAGGTCAACTGACTGCTCTACTGCAGTTTACCAGCAACTCAATTTCATGTAGCCTGCAAGGCAACTATACTGAGCCTAATGTCAAACTACAAAATGCATAGATATGCAAAAATGTCTTGCATGTGTAGATCCTAGTAAAAGTATTTCCTTTACAGGAAAATCTCTATGGGTTTTTTTTTGTTTTTTTTTTGTTTTTTGGAAAATGTCAGTTTATTAGATAATATGATAGGGAGAGACCAAAAAAAAAAAAAATTAAAAAATCATTACCTAAATGCAATTCTTTGGCTTCAGTTGTGTGTCCAAATATGTGAAAAACTCCATGCAGATCAGGCAGACCTCCTGGTTAGGACAATGTTATTACTATTTTGAGAAGGGTCACAACCTGTACAAGTTCCCAGACTAGATTTATGAACAATTGCAAATTATGGCTGATTATTTTTGTAGGAAATAAGCTAGGAAGAGGTGCAGAGAGTACCTACCATAAAACCTGGAATAAGGTTAACATTAGGGGATTTCTATGTCTGGAGTTTAGTATTTCTTGACGGTGGACAATTTTTCATTTAGTTCGCACATGTGCAATATCACTCCTTTGTTTTTTTGACATTTCTGTGCTTAAATCACTATAAAAAGAGGCAGGCTCTATATTTAGGACCTCTGAATACATATACGGGGCATATAGGTTCTCCATTAACTACATCTATCTCTTAAACTCCTAACTGAATCTATACACTCTATTTCCTAGCTAGAAAATTTGTCACTTTTTTGGACATTTCAGTACCTAGGATATCTGCTGGTGATCTGAATGAGGTCATAACTTCCATTACTTGCACTTCTCCTTAACACTGAAAAAAGAAATTACATTTGGTACATTGAAGACATTCTGAGACACATTGTCCCATGATGTTCTTTGATGAACCTATAAAATATTTTATGAATATTTTAATGAAAAGTTATCTTATAGAAACTACAAAGACTATGTATTAATATATTACTCATTATTTCTCCAATTCTTTCTAAATCTGCTTAGGAATCCTCAGGTGAGGTGAACAGAAAAGAAGTCCATTCAGCACTGCTCATGATCTGTTTCATTAGGCAACCATGTGATAGCCAGAATACCATTACATTTTCATAATGTTACTTAAAACCATGCTGGAAAACTGCATTAAACTCAGGAAGCAGGGGAGCAAAGAACAAGACATTTTTTCCATCTATTCATATACCTGGATGAATAAATTAGGAACCACATTCAATGCTTTAATGATGCAGTTAGTTGCCCAGACAAAGCTCAGACCCACCCAGGTTAACGGAGATGCAGAGCCGTGTATGGGCAGCTGTACCACTTTTCAAGTCACATGGATCTTCAGTAAGAAAGTGCAGCTAGGAATAAACTGGCATCATGTAGATGTAGTCCCTTGAACATTGAAGCCCTGGATCTAAACCCGCTGAGGCAGAGTGATCCAACAGAGACTCAGTCCAAGGGGTTTTGCTGAGTTGTCTAGCCAGGCCAGCTCCCTGGGAATCAGTCTTTCACACATCTCTTGTGCCCATTAGGGAAGAAGTAGTGGCATAGCACTTCCCAGAGGGCATTTGGTGCAGTGCTAGACATCGGCTGACACTCAGTGCTGGCAAGGCCACAGTCTTGCTTTAATGAGTCACTTTGTCCAAATGTGGGGAAAGTAGAGCAGAAACCCAAGTGACTCTGCAGGAGCCAAACTAAATCTGGCATGGCTATTGCTGACGTAAAGTTCACTAGCCTGCCTCACCAAAACTGGTCCTTTGCAGATACACAGAGGAGAGGAGCTCTTTCCAGTGGCCACATAAAATTTTCTGTTGCAAATGAACTCTGGCCCACACTTATTGGCCAGCTCTTCCAGGGATTGTTTGGCAGACTGAAATTTGATATGGACAAAGGCGTGCCAGGAGCCATTTGAAGAGCTTAACAGTTTAGATGGTGGAATCCCAGTGCATGGCAATATTACCTATTGCGGCCTAATTTACTACTATAGATGCTACATATTTTCTAGATTTAGCCATTAGCCCAGCTCCATAGTATTCAGGTTAGTGGAAAGTTGATTGCAGTTCACATCAGGCCAATAACTACTACTTCCATATGGTATTACTTCATTGTGCTATTTTGCTTTTGTATAACTTTTAGAAAATAATTACCTTAGGTGAAATACACGTTGCAGAATTTTGCTGGTATAACCGAATTAGTGCTGTGGTTAAAAAAAAAAAGAAAAAACTGAAGGATGATCTCTACAGCTCCTGTTGCTGTGATAGAAAGTGTCCTTTCTGCTGAAGCAGCAGAGACATCACCAGTAGCTATATTAAAATATTTTCATTACTTTAATCTTCCAGTGGGCTTTACAGAAATACTTGAAAATAGAATTCAGCAGCTTTGCTAACATGAAAAGTTGCAGCTGTCTTTTTCCTTCTTCCTCTGCAGAGTGGATGAGATAATGTAATAACACCTTATCTGATGTAATCCTTCAACACTTAGTCTTTTACTATTTAGATATACATGTAATTTTCTATCATGATAATTAAGTATGATAGTAATGGAGAAAGAATGTAAGTTCTGAGTAATGCTGGTGCAGCACTGTCTAGCTTCTTGTAATTAAAGAGAAAAAAAAAAAGGAGTGCTTTTCTTATCTGATTTGACAGGACTTATGCAAATTCTGTGCTCAGCATTCAGTCCATCAGAAATGCATGGCTGCTGCAGCATTTCAAAAAGATTTTGTACAACGCTTTGTGTCTCCTTTATTGATTTATGTCATATTTTAATAAAGACTAATTTCTTGAACATACAGCAATAAGAAGAGCTTCAAAAGCACGATATCCTTCAAAATATACTTGAAGTAGGCATTGGACTTAATTTGAGATAATACACAATTGTAGATGTTGCGTCCAAGACAGTAAAGGTTTACTGACCATGATAAGAACTTTTCTCTTAATTCTTCAATAGTTTGTAAGATTAAAGAACATGAATTTGTATTAGGTTTAATGAATTGTTGGTACACATTAAACATGGCTTCTCTAAAATCATACATTTGCAGATCAATGACTGAAATAGCAAGCCATCTATTCTACTAGGGGTCTTTTTTTCTGACTCTTTCTTGATTTTCATGTTCATACTAGGTCTGAAACCTGGCAGTTGTAGACACTTAAAAGTTATCTGCAGGAAAGTGCAATAATGCATATTTGTTGATTTCCAGTGAATAAGCTATATGAGTCCTTTCTGAACTTTGTCTAAGACATTTATCTGGCTGGAGTTCGATACATATGTTTTTTAATGCCTTTTGGGTTTTGTTTGTTTGGTTTTTGTTGGTTTTGTTTGTTTGTTTGTTTTGGAAGACTTAAAGTAAAAGATATCCAAATGTAAAAAGCCTACCCCATGGACAAAATGTGCAGATGAGTACCAAACATTCCTTGGATGCTATATAGTGGCAAATGAATTATAGTGATGTGTCAACATAATATTTCTACTCCTGGCAGTTTTTATATAGACCTTTGTTTAACAGAACCTCTCCGGAACTCAGTGGGTGAAGTGTTCTAACAAGAAGGTAGAAATTAACACATCAGCAGAGGCATTTACTATATGTATTGGTGCTGATACGGATTTTACATTTGTGGAATATTTAGGTGTGCAAGAAACCTGTTGAAATTCAATGAAAAATGGCAGAAAGAAATCTGCAAGAAGCACAAATATGCTATGCCTAAGTATGCAGTGGGCACCTTGCTCACTGTAAGTGACAGCTCTTATAAATTTTGCTTGATCTGATTTTAATAAAATAATTTTTTTTCATTAGCTTTTGCTGCAGCAAATTATGAAGAATTTAGCAATAGTACGCATTCTTTGCAGCAAAATGGGGAGGCAGTTGAGGGATTTGTTGTATAATAAATCGCCTACAGCAGATGTTACTCATCTCAGGGAGACAATGTATGAACTGGAGGACATGCTGAGAGAGATTCTACCATATGGATGCAAACCTTAAAAATCCTTCCAAGTATGAAATTCCCATGGGCTCAGATCTTAGATCCATGTGTGTAAAAACTGGCAGGACTGGTTCCCTCTTCTAAAAAATATCAGGTCATTTCTATGTGGATACAGGATGGTGGTTTTTACAACTGGTGAATAAGAAGCAAAGCTGAGTTCAGACTTAACTTGAGAGGGGAAAAAAGTCCCCAGCCACCTACGTTTTTCTCTGGTGGATGATCCAGTTTGGAAAACAGTCAATCCTTTATCTTTAACCTGTAAAAATAAAGTTAGAAGAAGTTGTCAATATAAAAATGCTACAGGAAAAACTGATCTGTTTCCTGCTTTAAGCTCTCCCATAGTAAGAAACGGAAACTTGCTGGGGCTAATATTTTAAAATCTAGATAAATTAAAGGAAGGGTTATTTAGTGAAGGGAATGGTAATTCCTTAACAGTCTTTCTGTAAGAGATCATGTTTTTGCTGGACTGTATAGATAGTGCTAGAATAATTTTATAATGTTATCAAGAATAAAAATTAGGATATTAGTAAATTAACAGGAATAATAAATCTCCCTTGAGAGCACAGATCTGCATCTTTTTATTTCTAATTGCATAGTTGTAGTCTGGACATTTTCACTTTTCTGTAAGTTACTAGATATTGACATAAGCAGTATGGTAAAATTGGCAAAAGCAGAATATGAGCTAGCTCTTACACAGTGACATAGTTTTAAGACCTGCATTTGATTTGTAGTAACATTCATAAAATATGCATGACTATTTCACCTTATCTTTAGCTCTAAAAAGCATTTTGGCAACTGCATATCAAGCACATATATATAAAATCCCTTTTAAAGAACTTTTCAAGATTGTATTAAGCAGATATTTTATTATTGCCTTGAAACAACTGTAGCAGAGAAAGTTGATCTTGTCTACAAAAAGGAGTATCTTAAGCCCAAAATACATACTATTCTTCTCGTAGACAATGAATTTGTGACAAACGACCATCAACCTCTCTTGCCTGTGGAACAAGATATGAAAATCTGCTTTTGAAGTTAACAAGCTGCATTATTCAGTCTCTTTGGCTGTCAGGAGATTTCTGCCCTTGATAATAATGATCATTGAATTCAGTTCCTGACTGCCATTTGTAAAGATTGGATCAAGAATGTGTCGCAGTAACACTGGTCGAGAGAGCACGGTTCCTGGCAGCCACTGAGGAAGCACAGCCTGTTAAAATTCTGGGGTTCTAACCTGCTGGTTTTGAGTACAGGTAAAGCAATGAGCTCCTAAAAGCTTGGATTAGAGGTTTTGGCAGGATTTTGCACACTTTTGTTTGGCAAGGTCATTTCCTCATGGTGATGCCCTTTCATGCAACAAAGCAAGAAAAAAGAAAGTGACTGTGTCCTCAGAGGTGGATATATTTGGACAAAAGCACTGAAAGACTTTGTATGTTGCTTCTGGAAGTAGTCCAGTGAAGTTAAAAGGGTATAAAACTCAGTGCCAGTCTTCATTTTTATCTTTGTGTCTTTGCCAGGTACAGTGTTTTTGGTCTTTGTTCCAACGGCTCAAGCGGTTCCTTACATTGGTTAGCCAGAGGCAAGGACAGTCCTAAAAGTTAACTGATATTATTTCTCACCTCTCTTCCTTCCCAATCTACCGTGCAATCTTTGTATAAGGGTCAACATTCTCTTCCTCTTATTGATTTGTCGCATACTTTCTTACAATCAAGGAATTCATGTTAGGCCTCAACTTATGGCTAGTGTGATAAGATGCTTGATGGGAGTCCTACGCAACATGAGAGAGAGTCTATTAGGAAACAAAGAACAATCCTCAAAACTTAAATCCTGAAAAAAATAGACAGGAGAGTGAAACCAGAGTGGCACAGCTTAAATAGATCAAAAAAAGGATACTTTTAATTTGATTTCTGAACAGAAAACTATTTCTAAATCTGTCTTTTCCTGAAGAAAATGTCAGTGAGTTTAAAAACTCACTTTCCTTTAAATTTTCCTGCCAGCACGTGATTTAGGTTGCTTATTTTCTTCGTTCCCAATGAAGTAAGCAGGACAACTGCATAAATTTATTTTTCCTTGCAAACCCAGAATAATTAGGTGTCTATATGTCTATATATGTGTGTATATGTAAATGTATATATATTCTTAAAACAAAGGCCCCTCCTGGGCTTCATCCCAGCAATCCAGTTGTTCATACCTGTAAATGAGTCTCAAGGCTATGGAGTTGGAGAATTCCAAATCTCTTTTGAAATTTTTTGAAAAACTGACATTGCTGGTAGACAAAACATCCTTTCCTTTCACTCAACCACTAGTTGTACGTGTCTGCCCAAAATTATAACAGAAGAAGGAAGACACATGTGACTATTTTCTCTAGTAACAGTATTATTAAGATCATTTTCTGACTCCTTAATCTCCATTTCCCTTTATAGTCTCAGTGCTGCAATTAGGATCCATTTGATCTATATAACACTGACCCGGCATAAAAATAATCAAAGTGCAGTTTAACCTTTAATCTCCTTTTTGACCAGAAGACACTACATTTTCCTCCCCCTCCTTCAGAAAAGATTCTTCATTCAATCTATGGTAAGAACTTTTAATTAAAATATTTACATTACAGTTTTTAAACATAGCTTATTTTGATTCCTTTTTAGAAAATTTTTACCTCCTACTTTTATACCTGAGGAGAAAAAAAACCTATTACAACTTTTGTAAATTTATTTTTATTCCAAAGTATAACTACAGAAGTGTCAAAATAATCAGGTCAAGTGGTGGCAATAAACCCAACAGAAATAAACAGATCATCTTGTGATTTGCCATAAGATATTTCAACTGCAGTTTACAGTTTAAATTTTGTTAAATTTATGCCAGCTAGTTTCATAAATTGAAAACAAGAACACTTTTAATGTTATGTAATACATGCATTACAGATTTTTGTCTTTGTTTAAGAAGATGTCAAATCATTAGCTCTGTCCTCCTTCCTGCCCTTTCCTAAAAGAGCTGAGGAGGTAATCTGTCTAACCTCAGTAGCCTCTGAAAATTAAATGGAACAAAAGATGTTGGAATGACTACAAATTTGAAATTACTCTGGCCATAAGGCCGATTTTTATTAGGCAGACAGGGTAATACTTTCAGCTAGTGTAAATCATAGAGTTCTATTGACATGTAAAATACGTTTTTTACAGGATAATTACTCATGTTTGCACCATTTACTGTTAATGATCTACTTCAAAATGTCTTTTATATAAATACATGTAGACATATACATATTCGTATACATGCAAATATGTGTTTGACTCATATTTTTTTTAAATAGCATAACATTTAGGGAACATAAACCACAGTAAGGAAGGCTATAGTTATACCTCCGCTTCTCTGCCAGGTACCAATATTAAAGAAATTGCATCAGTCTGCACTATCAAACTGTGTTCAAACACTAAAGACATACTGGGAATTCCATGTTCCTTGAAAGCAATCCTGAAGTTCCCTCCCAAACTGGATAAAGAAATGGACAAACACAGGCAAGTTCTGTCTTTGGACTGGCAATCTTGAGCTTGGTATCTGTGAATCTGAAAGAAAGGAGAAATAGAAACTCTTTATCCTGAGCGTCTCAAAACTATGCTTTGCAGAGGTTTTACCCTGTTACCATATGTCTAGATTGAGGTGGGTGATAATATGAGTTCTATGCCAAAACCATTAGCACCAATACGGATTTCTTTCTATTAGTGCCAATGGGCTTTGGATCAAAATTCAGCAGAGAGTCAACAGTTCAGCTCCTCCACATCATTGTTCTGCACCTCTTGTAGGAAGCTGCTTCAGGTACCCTAAAACACTGTTATAGGGATCTTCACTCAGAAAACTCTATGGGAGACTGATTTCCTCTTATATGAAAATATAAGCCAATTTGCAAATCAGAACAGACAAGATAGTTACTATGACATGAAATAAAAATGTCTGAATAATTTCTTTTTCTGGTTATTTCTCAGAAACCTCATCTGTATGACCTCTGCCAGATTTTTGCTTCCTACAGCAGGCATTTTACTTTTTCTCCCATCTCCCCATGCCTATTAGTGCTACTGATCATGGAGCAATTAATTCAACTTGCAAAAATATATGAGAGCAGTAGAACTTTCACAGTTGGGGCTTATATCCTCTGCTCTTGAGACCCACAGCTTTCTGATCTGACAGTCTGAATTAGAGAAAAAGTCTCTTTCCCCACCTTTACAATCTGTTCCCTGCTTGCACATAAATTGAAATCCTTTATATTCCTTTGCTCCTGATAAAACTAGAAAAACAAACAAAAAAACCTTCCAGTTGCATGGAACTTGTTCTATGTTTCTTGTACTATGGGAATTTTTAGGTGTGTTCTTTAATTGGAATTAATAAATAGAACAACATTTTCCTGTAAACAGTAATTTATCTGGAAATCTGGAACACTTCAGGCATACTTGAGACTTTGAATAAATAATACACACAAATAATTATAGCACTAAGAAGAAATAATGTTTAATCACAGGAGAAATTAAATTTTAAGCATTTTTCTCATAGTTTTAATTTTAATTACTGTCGCTAAAAGTGACAAACCGGATTCAAAATCTAAATAGATTTTGAAGAATTTAGAGTGTTCAGCAGCCTACATGATCCTCAATTTTCCCATTATATTCAAAAGAACTTCTGAATTCAGAGTATTTTGGAAAATGTGGCCTCCTCTTTCTGGAATCATGAGGGCAAGCATTCAGAAGCACCTACGGTCTAGTTAGCATCTCACACTAAAAGCCAAAGGCAGATGAACTCATAACTGCCCTGCTTACTTATGCATCCCTATAAAAAGTCTGATCGACCAACGTAAGCCCTATATAAGACTTATTAAATTTGGTGAGAAAACCGCTGAGACACAATGACTGGAGGCTGTTTGAGAATACAGGGGAAGTATCATTCATGGTTTCTCTTTTCTCCGACTGCTTCCTAGGTATCCACTTTTGCCCACGTGAGCAGCAGGATAAAGGCTGATCTGAGTTCCCCGAGCTGCCCATCCCTCTCTCCATTCAGCAGTGGTGCAGGAGAGAAGAAATTACTTAAATGTGCAGCCGTGGTTTGAAATCTATGTGCCAGCCCAGAGAACTGCTGCGCCCACAGGAGGAGTGAATGGTAAAAGGGCACACCACAGACTTACTGCTGCAGGTTTACTAATCCCCAAGAACTCTGCAAGGTGTTCCTCAAAGGCTTTGCACAATTTCTTCTCTTTGTGAAGCTCTATACTTGGCAAGGACTGGCAGTGCAACAGAAATGGAGGAAAATCAGGCCTTCAAGAAACGGCTCTCATTCCTGGAAAAAAAGAGAAAACTCTTCCAAGTGTTGTGAAATAACCACTGCTTTCATGGGCATGGATGAAAGATTGCGTATTTCAGGTGTAAACGTGGTAAGGCGCACTTGTTCTGAGTCAAACTGCCTCAGACAGGACAGTGAGGCACCAGATGTGATCTGGGCAAGATCTAACAGTCAAAATAAATTGTAACAGTAATTAAACTGTAATAGCAGATTATTAATAAATAGTAAGCTCAAAGTTCAATTTTGACATTGTTTTTCATTCTTTAAAATGGCAGGCCATAAATACAATGTCATAGAGCCAGGCTGGAATCAGTCTGCCTTGGAGAGGATTTCTGTCTCTTTGATAAAAATAGAGATTTTCCAGTCTTTCTTTTTGATATGGGCAATCCAGGAGAAGGACAAAAGTGGCATATGCATCAGTCTGAATCGATGCAAACATAAGCTTTATTTTATGTGAGGAATGGAGAAAACTGCAGAACTGTCCTTATTTCAGATGAACCAGCTTACTAGCTTCTGAACAATTCACACAGGTGTATTTTCTGTAACTCCACAGCATGTTTGTTGTATTTTTATTATTATTATTATTATCATTATCATTGTCATAGTAACTTCAAGTCCTAATCCTGAAAGAGTAGTTCACTTCTCTAGGTGATATGCAAACATGAGCATGAAAAAGATGACCCTTATCAAAAGAGTCTTCCCATAAACATTCATTGCAATTGTAGCTCATTTCTAATCGCTACCAGCTACTCTCTAGTACAGCAGTAATGAACATCCACAGTATGGGTCACAGTAGATTCAACTTAGTGTTTCATTTTATAGGGATTGTTGCACGGAATTTCTAAATAAGTGATGTCTGTAATCAGTTTGTGTGGAAACCGGTTTCTCAGATTGAAACCTCTCTTAATTCCTGTTCATAATTTAGCCAGTGGTTATTAAGTATAATCAATCACAAGGTGAAAGATCATGGAGTACAACCGCACTGCTTGTGTATTGTGGATGTTGTACATTTTCTAATACACATGTATTGTGTGACACAGACTTTTCATGTTCTTTGTTGTACCTGCTCTATTATAGTCATTCCTTTCCAAATTAGGAAGATTATTATTAATTATATTCTTATTACTAGTTCAGGTAACAGGATTCAAACACTGCTGTTTACTGGAGGGGCATGTTGTTGAAGTGAATATACCTGAGCTCTTTGCAGGTATACTTACAAAACAAAGTAAATCTCTGTAGAAATGATCTGATCCAACTCAGTAATTGCAAACTTTGGTTGACCTAATAAGCACATTTCATTTGTGTATGAACTGCAAATGCACAAAAATACATTTATACCCCAAAATGTAATGATAACCACATAAAAGAAAGCTGTACAAGCCAGACACTAAGCTTGGAGATGTGGGAAGACAAAGTTGAGGATCTTAAGTTTGGAGAGGTGGGAGACTGAAGAAAGATTAGGAAAGGAAAACAATAGAGAGTTGGAGACAAGATTTTCGCAGCAAATTCGTGATGTTAAATTTTCAACTGCTTAAAAAAGAGACCAGTTTTTCCAGAAGGATGAACATACAGAAGCGTTTATTAGGTGCTGAATTTGGTCACGCAAGCAGCTTTCAAACATCTGTCATGCAGGAGTTTGGGAGATAAATAATACCTATATTTTGCCATACATTTTTATGATGTTTTTAGAATAATAGCTAATCCTGCTGAGATCAGAATGGTAGTAAAAACATAATGAGGACTTCAGAAAAGGACTCGCTGTTCAAACTGACTGTGAGGTTTCACTGGTAACAATATACAAGACTGGTGCCATTTCGTCCCAGGAAGAAAAAAAAAAAATTTCCATGCAAAGTTCTCTTTAGAATTTTCAGTTTCAGACCTCTGCTAGATTTAGTATTTATTCATACTTCATACATCTTAACTTTACACCAAGACATTTCATGGAAATTAAACCAACAATGTGTGGTGCCACAGTTAAAATCATGCTTACATGATTTTAAACATACTTACAGTTCTGTTATTAATTCCAGAATAAACTTAGTGATCACTGAACACGCATAATAATTAAAGTTCAAATATCCCCATTTACATACATATAGACCTGGATTCTTCGGTGTCAGTGGAATAAAGATTATTGCATCCATTTAAAGTAGATGTAGACTGGAATCAAGTTGGAACATTTTTTGGGCAAAATGTATTTATGGCAAAGTAAACTGAGATAATTATGATTTACTGTGAACTAATCCAACACCTCTTAAAGCTTTACAATTTTGATTTATATTTATGGTCAGGATTTACATCTTGCTCTTGAAGGAGTTTACCAACCTGGCAGACTTCAAGCCTGATTCACCTGCTCTGCAGGAATGGTAAATTCTTCATTTGACTTTAAAGCCATTTGGAGAATCAATTTTTGTTTTCCCAAAATAGTTTTCCTTAAATTGGCAGTTCAAGTCACAGTCATATCAGATCATAATAGAATTTAATGACATGTTAGAAACTGTGAGATAGCTAGTTTCAAAAATTTAAATTGCTGCTTTGAGGTATTTTTGTGTTCATTTTTAGTTCTTTAAAGTGCACATATTATATGAAAAAAAGGCCACTGTTGGAATGTCTTAAAACTGTCATCAAGCTTGTCCCCTTTCAGTTTGAGAATTGTCAACCAGACCATACAGTATTTTCTTACAATATTTCCACCTTATTTCTTGTTACATCTACCATATTTCATCTAGATTAGAAGCTTGCATTCTAGAGGGGGAAAAGTAGTCAAACATTGTCCTCCTTCTTTATCAATGTTTCCCAGTAGCACTAATGTGACATAGTGCTGCACACATTATGCAAATATGTGAATTTGTTCTCATAGTCCCTTCACATTTTACAAACTCTTATGAATCCTGTACTAACTTATCAAAGAATAATTGATTCACCTAATATTTCATTAATAAAATAAAAATTTATAGTTTCACTTACAGTGATATGTATGTTTAAAATCACCAAAAAAAGCAGAACTTCTTTGCATATGCAAATGTATAGCATAACAACCAGAAATAGCCAAGATGTTATATGTAAACTGATTTATTTTCTAAACAGTTCTAGTAGTTAAATTATAAAATTAAATCATACCTTTTACTCAGGTATCCAGGTTGGTTCCACTTTTATATTTTAATTTGTATCTATTTACATTTTAATTGTAACTTTAATAATCTTTAGGAGACTTCTATATTTGTATCTTTAACTGTGGAAAAAAATGTGTATTTAATTTTATTGATATTAATCTCATGTTCCTCCTGATACATACTGGGAATTCAGAATTCAACTCCCTTTTTTTTTAATTTCATCTGGGAAATTCAAATCATTCTTGATATGTGAATATTTATTCAAGTATTCACGAGCTCATCCAAAAAATGCATTTGATAGAATATAACGATCAAACTGGAACTTAGCATGACACAAATTTCCATTAGCATGCCAAACCTCAACAAGAGTGAAGTTGAAGCATTCTGTTCATATGTCATGCCAGAAAAATACCACATATCATCAGTACAGTTTTTTCAATTACTCCCTTTGACTTCTTTCTATATACTGAAACTCAAGTGAACAGGTTTAGTAGGGTGTGGATTTGTTTTGCTAACTGCTGAAAAACTCATGAGCTAGAGAAGAGATATTTAATTCATTACTCTTACAGTCTGCCTGCCAGCTGATTACAGCCAGGCACAGCTTAGAACAGTTCTGACGTTGCTCTATTGTTTAAGAAAAAAGCTCTAGGCTGACCCAAGAAACAGAAAACAGAAAAACAGATTTGTTTCACACTGATGGTTGAAGATATACTCCATAGAGCTGAGAAGTTAACTCATGCCTTAAACATATTGGTTATATCAGTGATATAGTAACAGACAAGCATCTAACTTCTCTGCATACCAAAAGACAGTGGCAGAATGTTTCAAATTCCTTCAGGCCATTGAACTCAGATTTCAATGATGGCTGCAAATTCAAAAGACCTGTTCTGCACTCATGAATACATAGAGAAATTTTGACTCACATGTGCAAGGACTGAGTCCTACTGAAATGTCTATGTATATAAATTTATCTCCTTTTTTATATAAATACACAAAAAAAGTTCAATACATGTGACTCACTTCTGGGTCTTGATTAAGATCTTACAATAATGATCTACCTTTTCGGGATGATAACTGATCCCCAGCTGTGATGCTGATATTCCAGGTACTGAAGGATAAACAGGAATCTGAGACAAAATGATTTACCTCTGTTAGAGTCGAACTACTAATGATTAGATCCCATTCCTCTTTAAAATAATTTTCTCTGTGGATATCTGCTGTAGAAACCTGCTGGAAAGTAGAAATAGAAATAGGTCAATGTATATCAGCAGGACTACAAGACAGATTTCTGTGTTTATTTCTCATTGTGACACTGGAGTGAATGGTGACCTTACAAGAACATAGACAGATGGATATATATGAATTCCTTGCCTTGGCTGCCAACGAATAATGGCAGGGAACAGCAATCTAAAACTTCATCCACAAAAAAATGAAATACTGAATGTTATTTATACAAGTGAAAAATAAACTGATATGAAATTTCAAATCTTTCCTACCTTATTTTTAAAGGAATATATCCTATTTACAGAAGGTCATAGAGGAAAATTAGACTGCACTAATTTTTATTTTTAAATAGCTCTTAAATTCCAGAAGGAATTGCAGCAGTGAAATGGATATTTAATCAACAGCAGTACAGTGCATTTCAAAAAAGTACTCACTGTCCACAGACAGGGAAAGGTTGGAGGGGATTTTGGGCAGCATGAATAATTTTGTCCATGCTTCCACTTATCTTCTTTTACACTTACACTTTAAGACCAAAAAAAAAAACCCAACCAAAAAAAAAGCTACATAAGCACCATCCAGAAAGTCATTTCGCTGTAATGTGTATCAATTTTCTCAACAGGGCTCTAACAGAAAATTTCATTGAACAATAGCTTTAAGAAGTAGTTTTTAAAACAACACTTCTCATAAATGATGTGGTTCTAGTGGAAGAAAAAAACTTGACTAGGTTGAAATGTATATCTCTCAATAAGCATTAAATAAAGTACTTTTTTATTGTCTTTTTTGTTTTTTTTCTTCTTTCTTTCCCCAGAGGAAAGTATTCTCTAATTTGTTCCAGATTTAAAGTTAGGTCTTGTTCAGCTTAGTAATTAAACTTTTAAAACTAACATTTTCATTTTCACCGTGCTTAACCAAATTACAGAACAGCTAAAGATTAAAGACTGTACTCTGACCACCTATTATGACTCTTACATACATTGAACCTAGGCACTGCAATTACTTCTCTCCATTAAGCATATAGAAGGTACGGCTGAGTTGACAGAAAACGGGACAAATTAGTCATCAGTGTCTTGACCTTAGAATCTATAGTAGATGTTTAAGTCTGCCTCATATTCCCTCGCCGGTAGTTTGAATACAATCTTAATTACTACTGTCATTTTATGTTGCAGGTACAGCTCATGTTAAATGTACTTCATGGTTCAAGGTTAATTTTTCATATTACTACTTGGAGAGTTCTGACATGGAATTCTATTCCCCCTAGTATAAATGAGTTTCGCCATCGAATTAAATGGAGCAAGGAGGTCACCCCCAGTAGAGAGGTCCATCACAAACAGATATTAAAACTGTTTATCTAAACATTTTAAAGGATTTGTTTATCCAAATGTTGCTCTGACACAGATTGCTTGTTTTAACCACCAGAAAAGATATCTGAGTATTTTTCACCTTCTATTTCTGAAAATCTGTATTCTTTAAAAAAAAATCATCTGTTACAAAATGAAACATATGGCATGCTTTTAAAAGTTATATTAGAATTTCTCTCTCTTCAAACTTTGAGTAACTTCAGTGTAATCCTGTATTTAACTTTGAAATAATTTGAAATAAATTGCAGAGTAATGATGAACCATACAGGTATTAGAAAATCAAACATAATCATCAGTGATTTTGTTCCCAGTTAGCACTGAGGTCTTGATGCTCCTTTCCCTTTGCAAGGTTATAGGAGATCAAACACAAGAAAGATGAAGGGCCAAAGGTAAAAAATAGTGACTTTCCTGGCATGATCCTTTTTCCTTTTATCTGGAAAGACTCCTTCCATGTTAGCTGGCCTCACTTTGGAAAACAGGATTCTCACATCTGGGATAGAAAGAAGTACAACTAACAATAACAGGGGCAAGAAATGTTTCCTTCCTTCATTTTTACCCAGGTACTATAGAGCTTTTTATAGCAGCTATGCCATGATACTCCAAACTTTTGTCTTAGACTACATATTGAGCCTGTGTTCCAAGTTAATGGTTGAAATTTTGCAAGCTAGTCTTTTGCTGGTCATTTTGATTTAATATTGTTCTTTGTAAGTCTTGGAATCCAAAGTATATAATCCATATAGCTATCACTGAACTTTGAGCTCTGATAAAGTTTTAAATTCTATTTTGATTTTCCAAAAAACCTATGATATAATAGCCAAATTTTCTATGGAAAGAATATGCCACACAAATGTTAATTAATGGAATTTCCTTTCCTAATTACAAGATTTTTTTTTTTTTTTATTATGTCATCACCAGGGTTTTTTTAAAGGAAATATTTCTAAAAATTAATGATTTGAGACTGGTAAACTGTTCTCTCAACCTGTAGTCTTAATTGCCAGTCAGGCAATTTATTTATTTGTTTTGTTCTTTTTGCAGGAAGGCTTTCTTCTGCTGTCTGGCACAACCTTGGACATATGGAATACAAGTACTTTCATGGCACCCTTTCAAACAGTAAAAGGAGCAGATTCTTTACTGTTATTCATACTGACTTTACAAAAACCAGCTACCTTGTGCTTTGTCCTATTTGGCCTCACATATTTCCAAAAGAAAATTTTCAAGTTTTTTGAACTGTGATAAGCTTAGGGAAAACACCTATTGACAACCATGCATACAGCTGGAATGGTTTCGGATGGCTTCATAGGAGTGGAGACTAGAAAGTTTCATTTCTAGTATGTGTTTATTTTCTATTGCAGTGAATGTACTGATAATTCTCTGGATGACAGTACTTACAAATATTCAAATGAATATTGCAAAGCTGCCCTTTAAAAGAAGACAATAATAAACTTTTGGGAGCCAAGCCTTACATTAATATACATGGTGGCTGACAGTGAAAATGTTTCCCCTCCTGAAAGGAAAAAAGCAATCCTGACAGTATATTTAAAATGAAATAAGATGGCCATAAATTGTTGGTGTTACTTTGTTTAACGTTTTTTGAAGATGGATATTGTAAGTAAAACTACACTTTTAACTTTCAAACTTAGATCCTCAGTGGCTCTTTTTAAATCATGAGAGTAGGTAAAAGCATACATATCTATGATATGCTGAAATCCATTGAAAAAATTGCAATACCTATTAAAAAAAAAAAAAAGATCTGAAAGCCTAAAATTGCATTCTTAATAAAACAAGGTCATTAGATGCTAATTCTGCTGAAGCACAAGGAGCACACACGGTTTCGAGATTTGTTATCCTGGCTCAGCGTAACTGAAAGATCTCAAGTTGCCTGATATGGGCAATAGTGAATTTCACTGGTTAAGACTGATCTTTAGGCCCATATAGAAGGAAAGAATCTTCAGAGATTTTTAGAAAAATGGGTTATATGTCTTTAATGTTATATGCCTTGATTGAGCTTGTGGTAAATCTGTGTGCTGAAACTCACAAATTTGGTTTAAATGGGCTAAACCCAGGTTGCTTTTTTTAATTCCAGCCTGCGTAGAACACTTAACCACACTATTTATCTTGGATGAGTGACACATACACTCTGGTTAATGTTGCAATAATAGTTTAAAACATATCCCTGATATTTTTCCCTCTGCTTTTCAATTGATCACCTCAACAGCTGACTTGACAGAAGTGCTGCATACTGTTCACATCATAGAAAAGCCCAGTGTTTTAGTATAAACCTGACTTTATCCGGAGAAACTACTACATTGTAGCTCTCTCTTCTAGTAAATATGCTTGAGGATAGACTCTTCAACTCACAGGTGATTTCTTTTTTTCAGATACTGTTTGTCCAAATTTTGCAGTTCTATCACTTGAACTCTTCATTGTTTGAGCAGAAATTCAACTTCTCAAACTTCCAAACATTTCAGCATCACATCAGGTAACTACCAAGAATTTAGCATAATAGAAAATTAGCTAAAAACATAAATCTCTGTATTAAATCCCAAATGGTCTCTGAATATTAATCTGCATTAATTGGCCACTAAGCACACAGAGTCATATTTAAATTACATATATGTAACTCTCCATGCTTTTGAAAGTTAAGACATTGAGATGACTGGTTATGATTAATCAGGTGAATTTACATTCATGAAAGCACTATCTTAAATGTAAGTAAGAGCTGCTGAGCCTTCCCAGGGATGGACATCTATTTTAGATGTTTCTCAAATTATAACTAAACTGTCCTATGCTAATCTGATAATACATACAACTGAAATCCATATTTGTTCCCCACTGATTTTGTTCTTTCATTTCAACAAAAAAATAAATTGTATCTGTACAAGGTAATCTGTAGCTCATTAATAGTTTGTTTCTTTGTTCTAACAATAAGTAATTAATTTTTTTTTTTTTTACTATTAGGGAGAGATTTCTCTTGTAGTGACACTAAAGCCTGTCTGTACCATGTGGATCTGAGAGCAGCCCATGGCTCACTGTCACTGCAGCTTAAGAATGGTGACCCTAGTGAGACCTTTGAGAACTTGTGTGTGGGTACTGAATTGAATATAGTTTTGTTTGTGTGGTACCCAAACAGAAGGCAAAACCTGTAAGTTCTTCTGCCTAGCAGCTTCTGAAGTAGTTGTGTCTTAGCTTGCACACAATGCCACACTTGACTGCATAGGCACAACTTAGGAGAGGTGGTCTTCATGTCAATGTGACCACAGTAACATCTCGAACAACATACGTGCATTAAAAGTGCCCATCAATCAACACTAAGCACCTGAAATAAAATCAGGAGTCAAAAGAGAAGTTTCTGTGCAGATTAAACCCTGAAATTTGAAAACAAGAGTCTCATCACCAGTGTCTCACCTTAAAAAATTTCTTCATTATTTGCAATCTAAATCTACCCTCTTTCAGTTTAAAATCATCGTGTCTTGTCCTGTCACTACAGGCCTTGTTAAAAAGTTTCTCTTCATCTTTCTTATAAACCCCCTTTAAGTACTGAAAGACCTCAATAAGGTGTCCCAGAGCCTTCTCTTCTCTAGGCTGAACAACCTCAACTCTCTCAGCCTTTCTTTATGAGATGTTGCAGTAGCATGAAATGTGCAAAATTTCTGTGTTATCTGCAAATAAAATGTTGAGGGAGACAAGCAAAGATAGAGTAAGACATACCATCCACAGTACTGAAACATTTCTTCTGATAGACAAAGAAAATGTAATTTTGAGTTTCAGCATTGATAGTCGCTGCAATAGAAAGCAAACTGCCACTGTTTCCTTCTGTGCCTTTTATTCACAACTAATGGGAAATTACATGAACAAGATGTTTACAGAAGAACGTAAGCTGTTGTTTACCTGAGTCCACTCAGGACATTCTTCTGACACTTGCTCTTACTGTAAATTTCTTACTGTGGCAGTCTCACTGGTAAGAACCACTCCGTTTTAGAAATACCCTGAAGCGAGCTTCTCTGGTAATACAGTGAATTTCACAGCTGCTTATAATGAAGCAATGAGCATCACTACAGTCTATGCTGTCCTTGTATTTAAATTGGAAAATGTTACCATCACCTTTTGTCCTGGAAATCAAATTACAACCATGACTTTCAATAAGATGCTCAGAGAAAGCATTGGTAAATACACAGCTTATGTTTCAGGAGATCACAACTGGTCGCCAGGTGGAAGTTGATCCAGGCTAGTAGTCATTTTAAGTCATTCTCTGTGGTGGCAAGTTGACAATTTCAGTTCTGTTGGACACCCTCTTTGACCAGAAGATTGATACTAAGCTTAGAATTAACAGATAATTACAGATGAGACAAACCAAAATACACTACATGCTCTTTTCACTTAAAGTGCTTTTGAAGTAGGATGTGGACATAATGGTAGATGAACATGACTCAAATCAAATCATCAGGAATTTCTCCCTTATCTATATCCCTTTTTGCTCCAGCATATATTTATTATTTTTATGCTTTGTTAGGAGGAAAAAAACCAGAAAATTTGAGAAAATGAAAGAATTCACTCCAAAAAGAAGTGAAAGAGAAAGAGAAGGTGGAGGGAAATCAGAGGGAAAACTTCCACTTTACAGAAGGCTTTCAATACCTTCCACCCTCTCTTATATCATTAATTTTATATAAGCTTTTCTTATATACCCAAGAAATTGGTGACCTTGTTGTCAATAAAATCTTTGCTTGCTAGGTAATATGATCTGACTCTCATAAACCAGGATTATCTTGCGATCCTGCAAATGCACCTTCAGTGACGCTCAGTCTGCAGTACAATGTATCACTTACTAGATTTTAAATCATATAATACAATTATCACATACAAAATACTCTACAATTTATTTTTTTTTTACTCTTTAGGAGGAATAGACATGATACTGCCATTGGAGCTGTGAAAATATGGAATTCCCCATCTCATGAAATTTTCATAATATAACAAAAAAAATCAGTTTTGATCTCCTGTATGAGCTGAAGTGTGGGATGGCAGTTCAAGAACACCACCTTACTTCCTTTCTACAGAAGATCACTACGTGATAAGAAAAGTATTTTATATGCAGAAATAAAATTGAAGTTTTTGTTTGCCAGAAAAGCCTTTTTTGTTTATACGATAATGTCTTCAAATAATGTATTTGCATAACAGTTGTATGTGTATGAATCTTGGTCATGGGTATTTTGCTGCTGACTGCAGAAGGAGCCAGCCTGATAATACTGGGTCAGATTCTGATTCTGCTGCTCCATCCCATCTCCATCTGTGAGGGGCCGGGACAACTTGATACAAAACTGTTCCCTCCACTAACACCTGCTATTACACCTGCAGGAGAAGTAATCCCCTCCCTTGAAAATATAAGATAATATAAAAGTAACACTGCCTTCCTCCCAACCACATTTGCAAAGATATTTTAATAGAATGACTTAATTAATTGTTCCAAAATTATATTCTGTACATTATGGGCAATAAGTAAATTAAAACAGAAGTTTCAGATAATTCTTTTTAATGGCCTGAAGCATAATGCAGATAGAAAAAGAAGCCCACGGGAGCTCCATGAAGAAAGCCTAGCCTTATCATCTGTTCTGTCAGCACCGTTATGGCATGGGAAGAGCTATGACCAAAGCTTGTTAATCACTTGCAATTACCAGCCCATCCAAGGGATGGTACAACTCCAGGAGAGCTGTGATTGCTGTATTTTGCCCAGAATGAAGGGAAAGAAAAACACTTTTTAGCTAAGGTACAATTAGGAATCTGGCCAACAATCAAGATTTAACTTTTTTTTCCTTTTCTTTTTCTTTTTTTTTTAATTTAATACTTTTTTTATTCTAACTACAAGGGAATTTAATTTGATTATTTTTTTGTTGTCCTACTCATTGTAATATTTTTTTTGCTTTTTGGAATGATACTTTTAATATGAAGAATATCTTATTGACAGAAAAAGCAGACTGTGAAAACCCAATATAAATTCTTTCTATAGGATTCCCAGTTAAGACGTGGTCCCTCACAGCCACACCTGTTCAACAGCTTGTCTATTTTATGCTTTTATTATTTATATTATGACAGCTTTAGTATATTTGCTAGCAACACATGTCAAGGGATATTACAAGTTTTTGGTATAAATAAATGTGTATAATAAGGTATCAATACTCTGTCCATGACCAGGACATGGTCATTGCCTTTTAGCTTTTACTATAGTCATTTAGGTAGGTTCTTGTTTTAAAAAAATCCTTATGTGTCCTTGTTTCAGCTGGGATAGAGTTAATATTTTTCTTCTAGTGGTTGCTTGTGTTTCAGATTTGGTATGAAAGGAATGTCAATACTGCATATTTTTTTGGTTGTTGCCAGGTGATGTTCATATTTTTCAAGGACTTTTTTCAGCTTCTCGTAGAAGCTGATAAGGAACCTAGACAGAATGAAGGAATGGATGATGGAATATTCCATACCATAGACTTTACAGTCAGTATGTGAATGGGATTAGCTGGGGGTACTCGCGATCACTGCTTGGGACGGTGCCAATTCACCAATTTACTGGGCGGTGAGAGTGGCTTGTGTCTTGTACATTCTTTTACCATTATTATTATTGTTGTTGTTGCTGTTCTTGTGTTATTTTTCCTTTTATGTTATTGTTCTATTAGACTGTCTTTATCTTGACCCATGAGTTTTTTTTCCTTTCCCCTCCTTTTCTCCCTTTTCTCCCTGCCCTGCTGGGGGAAGAGGGAGAACTGCACAAGTGGCTGCATGGTCCTAGCTGCCGGTGGGGGTTAAACCACGACGTTATGTTACCATACAGCCTATGCAGTCCCTTTAGATTTTTCATAGGAACAACACAGAACTGCTGGGTCACTCATATGGAATGCATTAAGAATCAAGGTCACAGACAGCAACAGTAGGAGAGAAAATTGCTGGACAAAAAGCTTCTAGTTTAGAAGTTTTTATTTGTCTGTACATGAACTGCAGAAAAAAAGATGGTCTTCATACTAAACTGGACAATAGTGTTTTCCAGTGGTGTCCTAAAGCAGGAGGTATGTGTAATAGAAAGAGAGTATAGGTTATAGTCCTTTCTGGTGGCTTTTCTTGAAGCTGAAGAATGGTCTCAGCTACTATTACGTCTTAGGGACCTTTTGCTGAAAATCCAATTGCTGTCTCTCCTCTAACCCTGGAGGACCACTTGCAACACTTACCTGTGTATTTCTTAATTGAATTGAGGGCCTTTTTAGACAGATTGTGAATGCTTCCTGATTTGTACCAATTGCACATCTGTCTTTTTTTCATTGTCATCATGTAGCTGGACATGATATTTTCAGGTAAAGTGGAAATAAGGCTTCATCAATTAATGAAAAAATAGGCAGGTATATTCTAACTAGTTAAACTTAGTTTTCAGTAAATATCGTTTCTTATTGTTATAAAGATTGATAGAAAATTAGAGTCCAGCTATATGACTTTTTCCAAAATAACAACTATTAACATTGAGGATTTTGGAAATATAATAATATTTCTTAATTATTAGATATGATTTTACTCAGGCAATCTGAAAATTTATCTCTTCTTGACTCACATATCAAATTTAAGACAAGTCTGTATAGGAATAGTAATTAAATGATAAAAATTTTTTTAAAAGGGTGGAGCAACCGATAGTTTTCTTGGAGCTGCAGAAACAAGAATGTATGCATTTGAGGAAGGTTCACAGGTTCTCAGATTTTCTTCTATTTCGACAATTAGAGATAATTTAAGTTCTATCTAGGATTTGCTACTAATTGCAATAGGGAAGAGTTCTACTTATGATATTAGCGTACCTCAAGAATTAGATTCTGTACAGAAGACCTAAGCCCCACATATGCTACTGTCACTATGTGATTCCCTGGGAGTACAGAGCATCCTTAAGAAGAAGTCAGTTATACCGCTCTTCATTGTAAGGTCTTTTGATAAGACTATGACAGTAGAATATACATTAGATAAATTACAGAGGAGTTCTGGAAACTTAAGAGGCTTTTTATTTGTTTATTTTTATTACAATGGCTTAGAAACTCCCCTTTACTCCAATCTCAGATTCCTGGTTTGAAAATGTTGATAGAGGACACAGTAGATTGGAAAAGAGACATTAAATTTGAGCAGAAACTGTTAATCCGTTCTTTCAAGGTTATTTATCTAATAACAATGTACATGATGTATACCAGGCATTCGTGCTATAATCTGTATTTAAAAACATTTTGGGCTAATGTTGATATTTTATCCTATATCAGTACACTATAAATGGTCTTTGCCACCTTCTTTTCTTGAACCCTCAAACAAAATAGGTCAATGACTGCATTAACTTCTCATCTATTATTTGTCTATTAACGTCTATTAACTTCTCGTCTATTATTTGTTGAAATCTATGTCCTTGATTTCTTTTTCCTCTTTTTGCAACTGTTATTTCTTTAACTTCAGACTTTTTAAAGCACTCTTGGGATTAAGAGATTTTTTTTTTTAAGACTTATTAGTTAATAAATATAATTTGAAACTGTGTTGGTGTTCTTCCCCCCTCACCCCCCCACAGCTGTTATCTTTTGTTTTATCCCTTGAATCCCAACTGTAATATAATCTATGAACATAAAATTCAGTGAACAACTACCATGCAAAGTGAAGTTATCCAAATACAAGTCTATGAAATAATTCAGTATTCACATATTCATCTGGGTTGATTTCTTATCAACATTTATTGACTCTGGTTCTCTTTTCCACTTCACTAGTCATCATGGTGACAATTTTCTAACACAGTTACCAGAGTCCTCAGAAGAATAGGTTTTTACAGAACTTAGTATTGAACCATGTTAACAATACTTTGGAATAATAATGTTCTGAATGTATCATATCTTTCAAATCTTCTTTTCCCAGATCTATTGCCTGGAATAGTATTGAATACACTGGGAAAGTCTACACAGCTGATATCTGAATGGCCCATAGGATGGTCACCCAATACCTTTCTTTTTGATGTAGATGGAGTAAAACTCTGCCTGATGACAATCTACAGAGTCCTATATATGGGTGGTCCTTTCCAAGTATNAGGTCCCTTCCAACCTAAACCATTCTATGATTCTATGACAATACAGGGCTGTTCTAGTTACTTCTGAGCAGTGCTTACACAGTGTCAAGGCCTTTTCTGCTTCTCACCCCACCCCACCAGTGAGTAGGCTGGGGGTGCACAAGAAGCTGGGAGGGGACACAGCAGGGACAGCCGACCCCAACTGTCCAAAGGGTTATTCCATACCATATGATGATGTGCTCAGCATATAAAGGTGGGAGAAGAAGAAGGAAGGGGGGATGTTTGAAGTAATGGCGTTTTGTCTTCCCAAGTAGCCGTTATATGTGATGAAGCCCTGCTTTCCTGGAGATGGCTGAACACCTGCCTGCTGATGGGAAGCAGTGAATGAATTTCTTGTTTTGCTTTGCTTGCGTGCGTGACTTTAGCTTTACCTATTAAACTGTCTTTATCTCAACCCACAAGTTTTCTCACTTTTACTCTTCTGATTCTCTCCCCCATCCCACCGGGGAGGGGGAAATGAGTGAGCAGCTGTGTGGTGCTTAGTTGCCAACCAGGGTTAAACCACGGTCATGAACAAGCCAATAGTTTCCAGCACAATTATACAACAGGCACTTTCATTTTGTTGTTTAAACTATAATCAAACTTTAAATGATTAAAGCATGGAGCAAAGATGATAGATGTATTCTGTGCTTGTCAATCAGTTTATCCTGATTTGTAATAGCTACTAGCCAGATTAAATAAAACTCTGGCTGTCGCATTGTGGAAACTGGCACAAGGTTGAACAAACTCACTCCACCTCCAAGCCCCATCAACATTCTGGACTTAGCATGAGCTTCCACAATGCAGAAACCAGATGAAGTTTTTGTTGAAACTGGCCTGGAGATATTATCTTTATTAGATTTGTTGCAATCATACTGTTATCATTTCATAAATTCTGTAGCTAACAATAGAAGCCTAATTTTTTTACAGTTTCCTATTATATAGAAATCCTCAAACTCCTGAGCAATGATTTATCCCCATTGACATTCAGACCCAGGACTGAACTCTCTTGGAACTTTTAAAATACACTTTCTGCTTTATTTTCTTTTTTTAAATCACTTGCTTATGTGTCTTGTGTATTGGTTATATAATACCAGTCTTTCTATACAATCTTTTTTTTTCCTAGTAAATCGCTAACATCTCATTTTTCTCTAGAAAGTGAATTAATGCAGGAATCTAGCTTTCAAGTCCCTGTCCAATAAAATATGCACGTGAATTACAACATAATGAGGCAAAAAATTATGAAATGACCAGAGAGAGAACTCAGAAGAGAAAGTAGAATGAATGTCTTTGACTACATGACTTTTTGGAATAAAAACTACAGGTCACAATTAAATAAAAATGAGTTCTGAGACAAATGAGTCACAAACGTGCCAGGAAATTTTCTGTGAGCATCAGCACTGTGAATTTAGAGTTAGAAGAAGAGAGATACCTCAGGTTTCATTTCCTAAAATATTTCCCTGAAAAGGCAAAAGCAATTTCTTTCTGTATTATTATAATATCATTAAAAAAACCTGACATACTTAGGCAATAACATTTGTGAATAACACAAAATGTCATGTTATTATTCAGTTACTATAGAGAGAGATGGAGAAAAAAAAAGTAAATCCATTCTAACACACATCAACTTCAAAGGACATTGTCTGCCTCAGCTGAAACACCTTAGGTACTACTTGCCAGCTGGAGTCTGTCCTGTAGGAAGGATGCTACTAGTCACTGCCTAATAAATGTCTCTAATGAAATCTTTAAAATTTTCTGCAAATGGAGAAATCCCATCTAGAAAAAGCAGGGGGTGAGAGTAACAGTTCTGTTTCTACTCTTCCCAGCCACTGATTGCCATGGACTGTGGTGTTCGCTTTCAGATTAAAGCATATAAAAATATTCGTTCATATGCAAACATCTGCATGTCAAGTATCAGAGTTTCTCATATATTCCTGAAAGATTTAGTTAGCACAGCCGACAGACCCTGCAGAATGACTCTGCTAACAGAAGAAACTTCCTACATGGTTGCACCAATGACCCACCTATCCCAGTGCTCTGTCTTTGTTGGTAGCACTAGTGCAGGCTAATAGGGGAGTGTGACACATCCTGGAGCACAGGAGTCTGGCTGCTTTTTGCTTGAAGTCCATTGCTCTCCTATTCCCCTATAATTCACTAGTTTTGTATTAGGGTTGCTAGAGGGTACATCCCTGTCTATTCTTTTGGTATCTGCTATTGACCATGTTGTCCTTGAATTCACCCAATGGAAGTCAGCAGATGCAAGAGTCACCCTGAGATAAATACTTCAATTCAGCTGCCACCACCCAGGCTCTAGGGCCACTTGAGATGTCCTAAAATATCACCTTTTCTTCTCCTGCTGCTCCAGCCAGCGTTGGTCTCCTGTGGGTTCTCTGTCAGGTCTAATCCCATGTGGAGGCTTCACAGAGCCTGTGATCATCTCAAATAGCATCAAATACCTCTGACATCAGTTTTCCATATACAGGTCCTAAGGTAATCTGCCCTGCTTCTAATGCCATTCTAAGACAGTCTTCCAGGGACCCTCTGCTGTACCTGCCATCCTTTTGCAGATTTCTCACATACTTTAGGGTGTCTCATATCACACTACGTTTATACAACTAATTCAAGCGCCTATTAAACACAGTTAGTGGAGTATATAAAGCATTTCAGTCTATTCTGAAGTATATATTTACTGACTGATCAGCTGGATGGTTCACTGAGTTATATTGATCATACTTATAAGGTCTTCAGTGAACAGTGAGAGCTTAAGAATCTGGCTCAAGCATAGACACATCTATGCAGATATCCACATTTAGCTGTCACAATTTCAGACTCACTTACAAATATAGTTATCCCTCAAATATAACAGCTCTGTAACATGGTTGTAAAATAACATAATTTGTGGGATATTGAGTGTACATGAACATGTACTGAAATAGTCCTGAAACTGAGTGAAAGTTCATACTACAGCAATTTTTTGCATTAGTTTAAAGTTCCGGTAAAAATTATTCAGATGACAAAATACAGAAAATATAGAAAGAATATTACACTGCAACTATGCAAATTATTTATTTTAAGTCATTCTATCATTAAACAGAGTCTCTCTGTTAGGTTCAATTTCTTCATGGGAACTGCAGTTCTTATTACTAAGTGTTCTCTTCTTCATTTATAAAATTGGCTTCTTGGCTGGATTATATTTCCCTCCTATACTTACAACCATGTGATTACCAAAATACCACAGGCCATTCTGTCAGAAAAAAAAGACTGCTGTGTCACACAATATATAGTCTAATCACGGAGCCTATTCTTCAGGAGAAAATGAGAGTTTGGTCTATGATTACTATGTTGTAATAAGACACAAGAGGGAAATGAAATTCATTTTTGAAACAATGTTTTTGAGGCCATAGAGCTCTCAGAAATATTTTGATTTCATGTCCACCCAATTTAGAACTAAAAGTAGAAGGGAAAAAACATCAATAAACCAGCAGATCTCCCCCCCCCACCACCCATCCCCCTTCTTGTCCTCTTTGGAAAACATTCATTTTCTGAAAACTGCATTTCTGCTGAACAATTATTTTCAAAGAAACTTCTTAATTGACCCTAATAATCACAGCCCAAATTAGTCTGAAGGCTGTGAGAGTTGAACCTTTCTGCTAAAGGATGTTCTATTGTTACTAAGCTGCTTGCCTGTGCATTCTGATGAGTTTTAACTTAGAATTTTGGTTTTGACATGCTGTACTGTTGTTACGAACTTTGGCAACAAACACTGTCCCCACTGGGATGTCTCAGCATCTGTCTTGGGAGTGATTTGCTTGTGGATGAGGCACACAACCTAATAGCTGCAGACATGGCTACAGCATGGTTACTTCTGAAACTTAGAGCTCATTGCTGGGTCACTGTTTACAGAGGAACACTAGTAGTTTTTCACAAGCCAGTACTCCTGCACTTGTTCTTGCATGTCTATCCTGTGTGGGAGACAGCTGGCTTGATAAGTTGTCTTGATATCGTAGATCAAAAACTGACAAGAAAGACTCAGAATGTTATCCTTTGAACAAGATAAGAATAATCATGACCAGAAGAGTCAGTAAGTTTTCTCTGGTTTTACAGGATTTTCTACAATGGTTAGCAGACAATTTGGAAGAAGAAATGCTAGTAGGCAATATGGCACAAGGCCCTTGTCACCAAAAGATGCTGTGATTTACGCAGGTCCAAGGGGAGACTGGACAAAAGAAATCCACTGTGGACCATGAAGTGAAAACATTGTCTAGCTTTGGAAAGAAGCACAGGGAGAACACTCAGGGCAAGTAGCAGATCTATCCTGTTCTTGCTCATCCAGAGGCATACGTTTATAGCTACTGTTGGACAGCAGGTTAGAGCTAGTTACACTCCATGCTGTAAGTCTTTACAACCAGTTTAATATTATTCTATTAAGTAAATTCCACAAGACTCTTCTTTGGGTTTTGGCTCCTTTTTTGTCTTTCTTCTGGACTCTAAAAAACCCTTCCTTATCTAAGAAGCTTCCTATTCAGAGTCTTTTCAGTGAGGTTGTACTTAGTTGTTTGAGAATTACCACATATTCTTTTAATCCTTTGAGAATAGTTATAAAATTACTTACTTTTAATTCATCCCAGACAGTGGTTTTTAGCCACCATGAAATTATTACAGTCCATCAGTGTTCTATAAAACGATAGTTACATTAGATACATTGCACACATTAAATATCCATAAGAATTAACCCCTAAAAGACAACATTGAATAATAAGTGTAAGAATTTCATGTGTTGAGTTCAATGTCTTCCATTTTAAACTCCCAAATTCTTAACATCTCAAGTAGATAATTAAATAAATAGATACAAATCTATTCAAAGGTTTCATTTTAAGTCCTCAGTAAGTATCATTTGGTCAAGAACTGTTGTAAATCTCTTGATATGCAGGCAGATAATGGACATAATATGCACAGTTAACAAAATCTGTTTTCTTTTCTCTTGCATACATATAAAAGACTTAAAACAGTGATTTTGCAATTTAGTTGCATGATACACAAAACTTTCCCAGTGTCCTAAATACTTCAACTGTCTTGCCTTAAAAGATAACGAACTTGATTAAGAAAGTACATAAAAGAAGATTTCCCCTTTCCCAAGGTGTAATCAATGCTAATCATTCCTTGTTAATCGAAAGACTCTTGGAGATGGTAATGTTTCAGTTTATTTTTTAGTAGGATACCTTGAAATTCAGTATTCTAGCGAGTACTCCACAGAGATGTGTTTACTCTGTGTTTTGACCTTTATTTTACATTCTTTTTCATTGCAGTTTAATTACTGTGAATGAATTCTCAAAATCTCAGTAAATGAATCTCAGTAAATGAAAAAGGGAGTTGAAGACAATATATATTTGAGTGAAAGAATCACGGAATCACGGAA
>VYXH01000825.1:0-86634 GCA_013397275.1 Burhinus bistriatus | reverse complement strand
TTTTTTCCCCCCCCCAATTTTTTTTTTTTTTTTTTTTTTTTTTTTCAAATCTGCTATGGAATATAAGGAAGTGAGAAATGAGGGAAGAATTATTGTTTGTGTTGCAGAGAAAGCCTTGTTCAGCTATTACAATGGTTCTCTTTGACTTTAAAACAAATTAACTCTATACACAACTTCATTTAAACTGCAACATTTGCTTACTTAGACTTGATTAACAGGAATGGGGTAGAAATCATATGAAATTATTCAGCCTTATCTCTGAAGAATTTCACCAAGAACTTATTCTGAGAAATGCCATACTTGGACTAGTTTTAGATATAATTCACAAAAAGTTTTCATTTCAGAGAATTACTTAATTTTTTTCTCCTTCCCCCCCCAAAAATAATCATAATTGTTCATTAAAATGATGCTCTTTACATGCTTTAAGTGTTATAGGCAATATGTAGGAAGAACCTTGCAAAAAGCAGCCCAGACTGCTGGCAGCTGTGAGGGGTAACAAGGTTGTTCTTACGTGTTTGTGCACCCCCTAGTCTTTGCTGGATAACCTCTAAGCGATGGATGTATTCTGTTAGCGATTGCTCAGGATCCTGTGTAGGCACAAGTGACTTTTCTGAAGCTGAACTTGTGGATGGATGCAATCTAAAAAGGAAAACAAATTATTTTCTTCTTCTCATGCTATACTCTCAAATAAATATAATAAAGTTACATTCATACAGGCAGTAATTCAGTGCAAAGCAAACTAGAACAGTAAAAACCACCACCTAAAAAGTTACATATACAACAATACAGACCAGGCATCTTTGTATACAGGGGAGTTAAAAGAAAGGATGTTTTGATAAAAGCTGGAGTATCTATGAATCTCTGTCTACTTATATGCAACACAAAGTCCCCCGGGTAAGAAAGCTGCAGCCAGAGGCAAGTCCAAATAGCCAAGTGAGAAAAGAACCACTTCTGCAGAGAAGGACTGAAGAGGAGCACACTGCATCCAGGCATGTTCAGCAGGTAAAATGCTATCTTGAAGGACAAGGTTGAAAAAGAGGACANTACGGTTTTGTATCTATTTCATTATTTTCTTTTTGTTATCTTATTATTAATATTTCATTAAAGTAGTTTAGTTCCCTCTAAACTCTTAAGTCTCTCTTTTCCTCTCTTTCTCTTGCCTCCTTTCGGGAGTGGAGCAAGAGAGAGCGAGCATCTGTCGTTCCACCGGATTGGGCCAGTCTGGCCCAAACCATGACACAAGTACCTTGAAATGTAGCTATAGCCATGGGGTGAATAATGCAGGCCTTACGTTCAAAGAACTGACAAGGCTAATACTTGTAAGCACTAATACAAGTAAGCACTCAGGCGGGGAAGAAACTTGCCTGCATGTGGAGGAGGGAGATAGGATAGCTCTGCTTTTTGTCAGCAAGGACAAGATAACAAGAATCTGGGTAGTTCTTTGTTTCTTCAGCCAGTTACTATGCCCGGTGATGATGTTTGCCTCATTATCCACGAAATGCATATTAAAGCTGACACCCCTGCATATGCTAATGAAGATTATTGAATCATGCTAAACATATATGACTATAGCACTCATCCATCCACCCAAATCATGCCACACGTCACCTGGGGAGGTGGGAGACCTGAGATGAAACTGTCACCGTAATAGTGGGGCGGGTCGTATTGATATGGCAAACATAACAAGGGAAAATAAGTGCCCCTAGAGACTTTTTTCCCTGGGGAGATTTTACACAGAGGAGCGCTTCTACAAACCAGAGACCCCCCGCTGGCTGGACCAATGCTGGAACCAGGACCAGTGATATCTCTCTCTCTCTTTCTATCCCTCTGTCTCTTTTTTTTTTTTCTCTTTTCTTTTAAATTTGTTAAGTAATGCAAGGCATACCTTACCACTCACCGTAATCCCTTGTATATCTGTCGTTAAGTACCTCTTGCCATAATCTGTTGTATATCTGTTGCTAAGTAATGCAAGGTGTACCTTACCACTTGCCATAATTTGTTATATACCTAACCAATTATCATGGACCTAGTTAAGACATATTAATCACTATGGGATTCTAATAAATGTGTATGGACCTTCAGAATTGCCTCACATCGCTGGGGATTTGCGAATCTGAGTCACAGTTCCGCCCCCGGCCCCACTATTCTGAGCGGGTCCAAGTGGGGCGTAACAGGGACCCTTTAGATGGTACACTGTGTTTACTTTCTGGACATTAACACCACATTTCAAATATTAGCAGAAATATACATTGGAGGGGACACTGTGCAAAACACACTCCTATTTGGAGTTAGGATTTATTCCTTCTCCCTGCACCTTTTGATTAGCAGAAGGTAGTTCCTGTCCATCTATTCTTTCTGTATAGCTTTGCCAGGAAACAAAAGCAGCAACAGGCATTGTTTAACCTATCTCAGATCCACATTAGACTTGAGCTACTACTAACCCAGTCAACACAGTGTAATCAGTCAGGGCCTACTATTATTAATACCCTTGTTCCATACAATACAGATTACTTTTCTTGATAGGTAAGCTGCCAGCTACTGTTTCTGGCTGTCAGACCCAGATATGTGCCATGACAGAGGAACAGGGTGGGGTAGAATTAGGTCTTTTGGGAAATGCTTTCAGGTCTCTAACTCTCCAAAACATGTTGCTGAAGTCTATGCAAAACAGAACACTACATGTCCTTCGTGACAAGCCCTGTCCTGTCCCCTAAATCAGTCAGCACTGTTAAAAAACCTGAAATAATTTGGAGCATCTGCTGTCTTTGCATACCTCTAGATCACCACAGCTTCTTCCTTACTACTCGGGTCTTTTTAATGAAGAAAATTCTTGCCTGCTGCTTAAAGTTTTTACTTTAGCAAGGAGGTTAAGAAAGAAACAAAATGTCCCAAGCTTATGGGTCTGAGAACAACTACTTTCCACATCAGCTCCTGCACATCCTTACTTTAAGGAGGAAGCCACATACGAGGAGTGGCTTGGGAGAGGAGACACTACAGCCAGTAATGGACTATGCAATACCCAAGGTTACTCTAGGTCCCAGGAGAGCCTGGGAGTGGGAAGGTCAGTAATGATGACTGAAGACCACCTTCCTCCAGCTCAAGCACAGAGCTTACAGCTCAGGCACTGTCTTAGCAGCACTGTGCAAAACGTCACTTGTGACATCCAACCTAGCAACAAGTCACTGAGGTTGTATTTCTGTGCAGAACTGGCCGTAATTCATGAAAAACTGCAACAGCACACACCCTGCAAGTTCTCCACCTCCCATTCTGTGTCCGTGCAGAGAGTCTGAAGGCCGCTAATACTAATGCAATATGGTAGAGGAGCCGCTTCCACAGGATGCTTAGAAATCAATCTCCAACTTAGATGGCAAAAGCAACAAGAATTAACCCTCAAAGAAGGCTAACAGACATAGCCATTGTAAATGCTGTAGCCTGTCCAAATTAAATTTGGGAACACAACTAGGAATGCTCTCAGTCCAAGAACATCAGACATGCTTAAAGCAAATGAGAAGTTTTCTTCTCTCGTAGCATATTGAAAGAAATAAAACAGATCCAAGAAAACAAGTTTCTCTTCTTGTTCAAGTACCTCATCCAATAAGCGGTTACATTTTAATGATAAATATAGGCAGAGACTGAAGACTGACCTGTTGTGTAAGCCGTAAGAGGATCTGGGGGAGTGGCTCACATATCTTGCAGAGCTGGTTCTGTGGCACAACCCGGTGTCCCCAGTTGGGGGAGAGCTGACGTGAACAGCTGGGGGCTGCTGCTCTTTCATAATCTCTGTTCTAGCACCAGAGGCTGTGTTAAATATGAAAGGTTAAAAAATATGCACTGGGAACCATTCAAAACAGGCTATCATAAACATAACCCACAAACCCCACAAGAATTACAGCAGACTACAATTGTGTTTGGTTTTAAATGCAGCTAAAATACACTTTCTATAGCTTTTTTGTTTTGTTTGTTTAACCAGGTTTAACAGAAATTTGACATTTTCATGTCGAACAACTCCTTCCTACAAATGGAGAACTTGCATTGTTTTCTTTCTCCAGAATTGCTTTTTCAGTAGCTGTTGCTATATCCACACAGGGGATGTTCTGATATATGCAAAATATTTTTTCAACAATTTTTAATACTTGTTGTTTGCTCTAACTGTATGTTACTGTTGACTTGCAGTCTCCAACTTTACAGACAGCAGAGAAAGGAAGAGACTCTTTGGTTTGATGTGGTGAAGTTTGGAGCAGTGGGGTATTGTTTTGTTTTCATTAAAAAAGAAAAACCCCTTTTGATAAGTCCTTTAAATCACAAAAAGAAATCAAATATTTTTTTAATGAGGCTGCCAAGATGCTATTTTGTAGCAAGGTAGAAAGTTCAGCATACATCTCAGGATTCAAGTTTCATAGGAACCACACCACAGTGGTTTTATGTAGGAAGTTGTTTGGGTGGTTTTTTTGTTTTTGTTTTTGTTTTTTAAATAAATATTTCCAGCAACTTAGAACAGTGAAAATTATGTAGTATCAGGTAATGAAAAATGCACTACTTCATCTGAATTTTGTTTAGTGTTGAAAAGCCACAAGTAATGGAATATTACATAAAATGGGACAGTTCCACAACATTGGGTACTGCATCAAGATGTTTGTTCAAATTCTTACAACCACATCCCCAAGTAACTCAAAGGAACACAGTCCTTACCAAATGCATCAGACCATCTATCCATCTGCTCCACGTTGTCATCTTTGATAGCACTTAATAAACTCCAGAGAAAATAGTTAGGGGATATCTGCCATCGGATTAAGTCTCTTCTGAACCTCTGGAACCACTTAAAACCCCTTTTTCAATTCTGGTAACACTAGCAAGTACACCACTTCTAAGACTTATTTTTATACTACGTGTACCCGTTTTAACACTATTCCAGCAGTATTTGTCCTTGCCTTATTAATAACTCAAGGCATTAATTTCCATTACAGGTAGCTTCAAACTGTACCAAACATAATTCTCTAGTAAGTTTCATGAACTGGGGACTCAGTTTTGCAGCTTGACCAGTTGCAATAAAGGGAGAAAGGGAGCAGCTTACCATTGTTGTAAATTATAAATTCTGGAAGTTTTCAATTGTAATTTCTTACAATGTTCTTGTAAACTCATAATTGTGTTCAGGAAATGGATAAACACATTTGTTTTAACAGATAAACAGGTTTTGCCACTTCGGGGGGGGGGTGGTGGTGGTGTTTTTGTTTTTAAATGAAACACATCACTAAAGAGAAATTATGATTAAAACAATGTACTTCTCCAAAATGCTTACCTGTATTACCTCCTATACTGTGAGAAATGGTGTCACCCTGTGCGCTCTTTCTGCTAACTTTGCTCCACTTTTTCACCAAAAACTTTAACCTTAGTAACAAAATAAATTTGTAGTATGATTAAAAATAAGCAAAAATACATGGAATTTTAATATTAAACTCTTTGTTGGCATGAAACATATTAAACAATATAAGTAACAAGCCTTGCAGGAATGGAGGAAGAATTCTTCAATTTCAGTCTTTAGAATAAAGGCTTATCCCATTTTACTCTACAGCAATCCTCTTAACTGTTGGAAAAGTTTTCTTGTTTTGGCACAGCTCCTCCATTCTGTCCCAGAGAGTTCTGTGGCAGCTCTTCCTGCCTCAGAGGAGTAGTTTGGAGGTCACTCTTTCTACATCCTTTGATATTGCTATCATAGTATCCACGTCAAAGACAACAGCCTAAAGACATTCTGTGCCATCTCCCAAAAGTCTTAGATTTTCACTAGACAAGGAAATTGCTCAGAAGTAACCACTATTTTTTTCATTAAATGGTCTCAAAAGCCATTATGAGATGGCATATTGTCCCAAGTACAGCTAACAAAATCCATTTGATAGTAAGTGACAGAGTATGATAGAATCACACCCAATGAAACACAGGCTACTGGATTCAAGAAAGGAAAACCATCACTGATGAGATGATCACATTCTGATATAAGACAGACTATCCAATGAGTCCAAATAGATAAGGGTCAGACCTAAAAGGACATCAGTTTGTAATGCTTGTACACTGATTCTCAAACACATTGCAGCTGGGTATCTCTCAAGACAAAAGCAGCTTTTTATAAATCTCTAGTATGCATCCAACTTAGCACTGACTCTGAAATAGCAGTTTGGCCAAAGTTACAGCTAACAAGCATGTTTGAACTAGTTTTGGAGATAGCTTTTGCTTAATAGTAATGTAGGATAAACCACAGGAACTACCAATTTTTAAAATTTCCAAGAAGACACCATGCATGAGAGACAGTGAGTATTTTGGCTTTACCTTGATACCGCGATGACTGCCCTGACTGCACATCTAAACTTGGTAAAAGGACGAGAACGTGATCCAGAAAGCTGCAGGTCTGCAGGTGAGGGGTAGATTCCCATACGTGCTATTAGAGAGAGGGTTGATTGCTCACAGTCTTGAAATCCACCAAGAAGCAGCAAGAGGTATTTCTTCTGATAAACTAGAGCCTTTCTAAAGCTTTCTGCTCTAAGGTACTTTCTATATAATCTCTGCAACTGGAGAAAGAAAAAAAAGGAAAAAGAAATCTAATCTGTTAAGATTTAGCTACAGAAAGTTCAGAAAAGTTGGTTGCTTTATCCAGCAGTATCTCCCACAACTTGGTTGTCCATGGGCATGTAAAACCTATTTTGCTTTACAAAATTGTAGAAAGCTATTTAATAATTATAAGATATGGAAGCAGTGTACATTTATCTCTAAAATGAAAATTTGAGCAACTATTTACATAATGGAGTCTGTGACTGGGACAGTTTGGACACCATACATGGAATAGTACCAAGTCTACCAAATTTCTGTATGTCTGAAGTCTTGGCTAGGCTAGAAAATTTTGGCATAGTTACTGGCTGGTATGGAAACAAACATCAACAAACAAGCTGTCTTCATGTTGAACACCCACACTGCGGACACAAGGGCAGATGGAACAATTCCGTACATAGCTAAAAAGCACCCGAGTTTGGAGTGTTAGACTGCCTTCAATCTCCTGAATGTTTCAAAGCAAAATTGTCATACTCTAAAACAGTGTTACTCTTTAACAAAGAAAGTAACATCCGTTTTAAATAAATATTAACCAGAAAGTATGCTGGGACAAGTGCCCATCTGACTTGATTACAATCAAATGCTTCAGAGGAATAAAAAGTATTTATGATTAGGGGGGAAAAAAATAAAAATAATGATGTTTGACATTTTCATGCTTAGACAAGAAATCTGAATCTCCCTCTCATTTAAGAGTAGAGAGAGATTCCAAAGAGCTAGGTTACTTTTGGTGCAAGTTCCTGTCTAACACCAAGAAAGTTACAAAGGAACTTCTCTCACATGGGACATGAAGAAAGTGTTCCTAATTTAATATGCAGTTTATAAAACTGTTCATCTATAAAATCACCTTTTAAAATAGCAACTGAAAGACTACAGCAATAAGTGAAAGTTAAATGCTATAATCTGACAGATATTTATATCCACATAAATCGGAGCTGTATACTTCCTGGCTCTTCTGCAACAGCCAGTTTTATCGTATTTATCATAAAAAACCCAAGAATTACTAAATTACCTGTTCTACATGTGACACTAATCCCTTAGGCAATGCCCAAGAACAATTACTACCAAGGACTGAAGTCTCCAGAGGTTTTATGATCTTGAGTTGGTAACAGTTCTCACACAGCAAATCTGTTCAACAGGCAAGACAGTGCAAGCAAACCAAGTGCCCACGGTTTAAATGACATGCTAATGGCTATGGCATTGCTTGCTCCTCAAGCTCCAGACAGCCCATTTGCTGGCCATCACAATTATTTTACCTTAGGACTGGAATCTTCTACCACTGGTTTGTTTTCAATTTCAACAGTCGCTTTAGCCAGTTTGGATTCAGCCTGTTTCAGTGCATTCGGCAAAATGTTTCTCTCTCCCTGCCAAGCATTTCTTTCCAGTTCTTGAACAGAGTCAGTATCATCCACAGATCTGTTCTAAAAGATAAACCCAAAGGAAGTGAACTGTGATGGTTTTTGCACATTACTTCCACAGCCAAACATCTCAAACTGAATAATAACTTTATGGACGAACTAAAACGTAAAAATAATGAGCCTGAAAATGAGCAATGGCATTCAGGTGTTAAACAGCAGGATGGGTAACTGAAACAGACGCGCAGCCCTTCTTAAGAAGTCTCAACTTAATTGTTTATCAGACTACCCCTTCTCTACAGGTCTGTTTGTTGCTCTACAGGAATTGTATACCCTTTAATAACAGAGAGTGTCCCAAACATTTGGAAATGGAAACAAATCATCTGGCTTTCTTCCATATCCACACACAGCACACACGATGTGAAGAAAGGTGTCTGTGTATATGCACACACAAAAACACGTTGTGAAGCACCTACAGAAGTAAATTCTGAAAAGTCACATTCAATTCTGAGAAATTCAGTTGTGGTAGGTCATCTCTTGTAGGAATGAGACCCACAACTCCAGGTCCAACTCTTTGTGGAAGTTCTGCTTTCATAACCCTCTTCATATGGACTATCAATTTAATGGTCAACAGTTACATCAGTATGTGATGTGGCAAATCACAAGAGAGACAAAAAATATTTTTTTTGAGGCAGTTAATGCTTTATCGCTTGAAATAAAATCTACGTACATTAGAGGAGCCAGTACACACAAGAGACTCCAATTTCTCCTAGCAACTTATTTTAGTACAACATTATTAGGAGTTCGAACTTTTTCAGGAGTAATTCCTTACTTAATACACTAACATGTCATTTACATTTGTCTTCTATAAAGAGCACAACTTGCCAAGTAAAAAATCTTATATAATAAAGTTTAATAAACCACAGCCATCTAAATCTTTTTACTGCCTGCAATATATACAACAACAAATGGGGATTCCAATGCTATCTGTACCTTCACAGCACATAATCCACCTCCCTCCCTTTTGATTTTGCAGCTTCTTTGAAATGTCAGAAAGCAAAGACTCTTCACTTCTCAGCATATTTTAAACGAGTTTAAAAAATGCTTCAAGAATCTAACACTACCTTCAGTATTGTTTTGAAATTAGGTATTTATTTCTGTCCAAGCTAAACTCTTGTCCTGTACTTATTATTTAATTCACAGATGTTCTATACAATTTACTTTAGGTAAGTATTACTAAAAATATTTCAAACATGGGAAACCAAACCCATCTGTATCATACTGAAGTGGAGGGAAGCTGCTTTATATTGGCCTCCTCAGTGAGCATCCCAGTAAGGATTACGGTCCCGCCATCATAGGCATTTGACCAACCAAAGCTCAATTTGAAGGCAGTAACAGATATGTGTAATATCTGAAGGAGTTCTACATGATTCATCTACACATTTGATTTCTACTGCACCAGCTGGCATTTGATTGACCAGTTGACTCCATATTCATTTTGGCACAAATTTTTCATTTTGTTATTTCGCCAGTTTCCCTGTCTAATAGTTCCCAATTTATTGCAACTCAAGGAGTTAACAGCAGTAAATTCCTTTGGTCTCCAATGCATGTGGTTCAGTACCTTAAAGGAAGGAGAAATTCAGGGAGGAGACTGAAACAAAAGGTGATTCGGGGGGGGGGGGGGGGGAGGGAAATCAAAATCAAAGCCTGAAAAGAGGGCAGAGAGGAGGGACTGTTGGTGCCCACAGAAGAAAGAATATCAAGGTAGAGTTTTTCCTCTCTAGGCCACAGAAAGGCATATATCTTTAGAGTGCTCCACTACACTCTTTTTTTGTTAAACAAAACTTAAGTCAGAAAACTTCAGTCCCTTTATTTTAGTGTGGTCAAAGTCCCTGGAGGAGGCAATTGCAAGTCTGGTCCAACAAGAGAAGGGACTGCTATTCTGCATGGCACTGGCTTAATGTTAAGAGGGCTGCTAATTGATGGCAATGAGAGCCTGGAAAACCTACAGAGCACATGAGAACAACAGAAGTTAGAAAAGCCTCTTCATGTACCAGATAAAGTGTGTTTTCTGGGGATCTGCTATCCAGCAGGTGAGGGAATAGAGAGAGGCTGAACTGACCAAGAGCCAAGACTGTTAGTTAGCCCTAAATCCCAAAATTTTGACTGAAATTTGGTTGAAGATCTCTTTATTATGAGAGAAAGACATAAATGATAGGGCAAAATTATCTGGTGAATAAGATGGAGTCTCAAAGCTATGTTTTTATGATGTATTTTGTATCAATAGACCTGAGCTCAGTCTTTGATAATCCCTAGGCTTGTATAAAATATTTGCAATACTGCAAACATCAGTCAGAACACCCCTCCTGAGATGACAAACTACTATTGTGCTTTTTGAAAATTATTTGACAATTTGCTGAAAAACAACTGTCTCTAGAGGCATCCAGAAGCAGCAACAACATATCCCAGGGTTTGATATCCTTGGACATATTACACATCTAGGAAAAAAAATGCTGTCAGAAGCAGACTCTGCAATACAACAAAAAAGCAAGAGTCTGATACTAAAATATGTTAATATCATGACAGCGTGAGTACAAGAATACATCTTTTTTCCATCCCCAAGGCAAAACGCAATTTTCCTCAGAATGTTTTACCAAAAAAGGAAGGGTGGGGTGGGGTGATGGAAATCAAATCAACCAATCAACTTATATGTTTATTGCAACCCAAACAACACAGAACAACTTACTGATAATCAACAAATATATGCCATTTTTCTTACCTGACGTGCAGGAGGAGACGATAAACCTGACTTCAGTTCCTTTAATGTCTGCAGTAAAGAGGCTATAGCTTCATCATTTGATGCAGACCAATCATTAACTGTTCTGTTAAACAGAAATACTTTTTCAGTATCAGATTTATTTGTGGTAATGTTAACATACATTTGATTCCTTCTCCCCACTGGATGACCTTTCAGTTTTGAAGCTGTACTTATGCAGTATTCATCACACAAAATACTATGAATACACACAGAAATTAGCAAGTTTTGTTAATTCTTAACAGTAAAACTTCTAAATAGTGCCACATAGGATTTATTCAGAAGTCTATTTTATATCAGTCTGAAATTTTATCATGCAAATTCAGGCTGCAGCAAAACATCACCAGTATTACTCTGCTGCTAAAGTAGTAAGTAATTACTGCTACTTGGCCACTCATTCCCAACCCCTAGCTTTTCCCTGCCATGCTTAGTGGAGTTTCCCATTATAAACACGCATATCTGTTGATTAACCTAGTTTTTTGATTGCTCTCTAATCAGACTGCTGCAGTTGCCAAACTGCCAAAAGACTCTTTCCAGTAGGGTTTTTATTCTTTTTAACCAGTGTCACTTCACAGATCTAGTTCAAACACAGGCGCACAAGCTTCTAATTGGAATGGCTGCAGTGGGATGACAATAGCCAGAATCTGCTGCCACCACGAAACCATGGTTTCAGACAAGGTTGAGTCTTGTAAGCAGATATACCACTCAGTCCCTTCAATACAGGGCTCTCAGCCATGACCCACACAATTTCAGAAGCAGGATGGAAAGAAAACTATTTTATGAATAACTACTCACTTATCTGTAGTTTTATATATGAACTCATTCAGGTGCACCGCTACAAAAAGTAACTGCTGTCTTATCTTTTCTAGCTGTTGTTGCTGCTGTTGCAAATGCAATTTTTCAGTTTCTTTTATTGTGGCCTGTTTGGCATTTTGATCTTTGTTTAAGGTACACGATAGTTCTTGCTGACAGTTTGGAGATGGGAGATTTCTTTCTCTTTCTTCTAATATAGCCAGTATTTCCTGCAGCTCTTTAATTCTTTGTTCATCTTTCTGGTGTTGCTGTTCCAAGTTTTGCTATTTGAACAGAATAAGTAATAGTTAATTGCATCTCATATATACACACACACATATATGAACAGACAGACATATAAGTGGTTTTTGATTTTGTTTTTTATACACATACACAGACTGCAAATAAAAGCATCACACCTAACTAGGATATATCCATCCCTGTGTTCCTTAACTTACAGACCGCTTATAGGGTAAGGTTTACAGTATTGCCTTCCAGGGCCAACAGGAAGCCATTTAATAACTCTAGAGTGGGCATTTTCTCCATCTATTTCCAGACATGTTGACTGACAAGTCTCCAGAGAACCTGCAAGGAACCTCCTCCTCTAATGAAAGTGAAGGAGCTAAGAAACAAGAAGGGTGAAATTGGTACTGTTGCAAACCATAATTAGGAGTCTACCTCAAAATAAGGGCAATGATATGAAACCTAGTTTGGTGCCATTCTGTGTTTAAGCCATATTCTTCTCCATCTGTTAACAACAGGCAATTCCCAGCATAGGCAAAGAACTAAAGATCAACTTCTGTCAACAATAAACCCAGACACAACCCTCTGAAAACAGCTGCATTTGAGAAATGCAGGAAAAGAGCTCATCTAATGTGTTTTTCAGGATGCTCTGTTTAAGCGAAGGAAACATTTCAATTAAAGAACACCATCCACAGGGTTAAATCCCAGTTTGTGGCTATTTCAGTGTAAGGCAAGGCTTGCAGAGGCATTCTCAACAGTCTTTCTTGATCTCTCTGCCAGTCCTTCTGTTTCTCTAGCTCTGTTTGTTGCTGATGTCTTCGCGCGCTCTCTCTCTCTCTCCCCTGTTTCTTGTTTTTATCTTGCTCTTTTATCATCTTGAAGAGCAATTGCAGTTATACCCAGTCAGTTTTCAGCTTCACCTCTCTTTCCTTCTGGGTCTCTAAGGAACGGATTATGTCTCGCTTTTGACCCTGAAGAGATTCTAGCGTAGCTTGCAATTTGTCACTGACCTCTCTCTCCTTCTGGGTTTCTTCACAGCACATCTGTACTTCATTCTCTAGCTTCCTTTTAGAACGAATGGCCTGGTACGTTTTCTCAATAATAGCAGGTAGCTCCATAGTTTGGGACCTCTCTTCTTCCAGCTGGGCTTGGAGCTCTTGAACAAAGGCTTGTTCCAACTGTGACTCCCTGTGCTGACAAGAAGCACCTTCTTTCACTCTCATGCTCAACTGTTCCATCAAAACGCGTTCATGATTCAAGGAATTCAGGAGCTCCAAAGAACGATTTTTCTCAGCATCCAGCTTTCTCTGTAGCTCTGACAGTTTGGCCTGTTCCTGGGACAGCAATGCTTCACAGCGGGAGTGCTCGATCTGAAGTTCCTTGCGGAGATTATAATTTACTGTTTGCTCATGCTGTAAGGATACGGCCTGTTGGGTATTCTGCACTGACTGCAACTCCAACGCAGCCTGCAGCTCCTGTTCAAAAGGGGGAAGCACATATTAATAGTCCAGCACAAAGACTCATTTGTGGGGCAGGCTGGCATTCGGCAATTTACAGCCTCCTGCTTTATCCAGGAAGAAATGAAAGACTGAACTAGAGTAGTTCAATTATTAAAAAGTTTCATTTAAAATTACAATGTTAATTTTCTAATTACAAGTGCCAGAAGCATGCTTGTTAGCAACATGTTGGACTGGATGATCTTAAAGGTCTTTTCCAACCTAAATGATTCTATGATTCTATGACACAGAGTAACAAAACCAATGATCCTAATGTTAAAATATCTTCTGGTACGTTATTTGTTCTTCAATTTCCTAGATTTTCATTAGGAAATCACTATTCATCATTCAATCACCTTAAGTGACATCTGAAGCAGAAATAACCCATGTTGATTTAAGAAGAACCAAAAATCTAAGCAGTAAGAGTAGAGGTAAAACCTCTGGATTTCACAGCCCATATATTTAAAGCACACAGCACAGGCTGATAAAAATAATCCATCCCTAGGTCCATTTTGGGAGCCAGCCTTTCTTCAGAAGGAAATGGAGCAACTGAAGGGGCAGTCCTAGGCACTTGCTAGTTGGAGCTAGCATTGCTGTCCCCCTAGCAGGGGGTCTGCCCTACCTCTCCCCAGCCAGCACTGCCTCTCCTCTGATCTTATCTAAAGCCAGGTCAGATGCTAAGTGGCATCAGCTTTCAGTAGTAGGGCTTGAAGGGACAATTTGGGAATGCAAGACTGCAGCAATGTGAACTGTGAATGTCTTAATCTATCATAGGAGTACACCTGCAGCAATGCTCTTTTCTCTTTGCCTTGGCTAAAAAGGTCCCTGCCTTCCCTGCAAGAGCAGTCTTTTTACAAGATGGAGGATGTTAGCACCATGTCCTACCATGCAAGTAATAACAAAAATCCCAACAAACAAAAGTCACCCACAAACCTAAACATCTGCTAGAAAGATGATGTGAAAAGTCAGACTACAAGTAAATAAGAGTCAAAATTGTCTTTCCTCACTTAGGGCATTTAACTAGGATTGTTTTGGAGTTAGCTGATAGAGTTTGGTTTTGGTTTTTAGTTTAAAAAAAGGTTTATGTTAAACCCTCTTCCTTTTCCAGTCACCTTTTACAAGAACCGAGTCATTGCTATCACAGTATCAGAGAGAAAGCTGTTCATTTGTTTTCTGTTCAATTTAGAAGAAAGGGAACAAAAAAAAAAATATTTTGGTTAATCTCAAAAAAGACATGTTATGTTGGAAAGGCTCCAGTTACTCTCTGCCAGCCATATGTATCATTGGGTGGGTGTGTATGATCTCAGTTGATCATACACGTCACATCCTTGTAGCTTGTTTGCTCTGGAATAAAGGGTGCAGTTACAAAATTGTAGAATCTGGCTCTCCCTACACAGCAAATGGCAGCACAAAACTGATCCCAAGAATGTGAAAGCATAAGGCTCCAAAACCACTAAGAAGATATGAAAAAGAAACCAAAAAAACCAAACCAACTTTTGCTTATTTCTGCATATGCAATTAAGGAGGGTAACTGAAAGCTTTAATTCTGTGAAAACAAAATAAATGCTATGTACATTCAGTAGAAGTTTGGGGGTTTTTTTAAAAGAGTTATTAAACAAAAAACATTGCATGTGAAAAAAACTGCAAAAATAACCTGTTAGTTCACCTGCCTTGGTGCATGACACTAACTGAAGCATTGAGGTGTAGGGCATTACCTCCAAGGCCTTTGTCTTTTCATCTTCTGCTTTCTTATGCTGAAGCTGTTGTTCCTCCAACAAACCCCGTAGCTCTGTTTCCTTCAGATGTTCTGTCTGCAAGTCTTCAAGTGCAGCTGTCAAATCCGTTTCTTTTTTTTCCAATGCAAAACTGAAAAGTTCAAAACGACATTTCTATCTGTGTTCAGAACATAACATCCTTCACCAGCAACGCAAGCAATACGTTTTGGCTTACTTTTTGTGAGTTGGTCTATTGACTTGTTTCTTTAAGACGGCCTCTGCTCTTTCTAAAGAGGGTCAGTTTTCAGTCACAGCTATTTAGCATCTGAAAACGTTTACCTCCTTGCAAGCAAAGCTAGAATTGCTCTATTTAGTAACAGTTAAAAGACAGGGAGAAGTTACCTATCCTGGCAGAGCAGAACTGTTGTCCTGCAGAGGAAAGAAAAACAAGAAGTAACAAGCAAAAGACTAAGACAAAAGCTGCAGGAGTGGGATACATCAGGGATACGGGGATCTAGTCTGGTCACTTTTAGTACATACATACAACATGCACTTGTTTCCACAGCCTTCTCAGTCAAGGCTACAGAAAAGGTAAATATGCAAATCTGAATTGAAGAATAGATAAATTTAAGCAGTTAGTAAAGAAAAATAAACATAACCATGACAAGTGAGAGAGGTTAGTTTTCCTCCTTGTGTTTCCAAGTGCTAAGCCATTTGTGCATCCAATGGATATAAAGCTCTTTCAGGCCTGTTGATAAATAAAATAAATTAATAAATCTACTTCTCACCGTAATTGGTTTATTTCCCTCTGAAGCTCTTCTAGGGATTTCTTCAGCCTTTGATTCTCTTGCTTACTTTTATACAGCTCTGACTTCAGGGCTGCTTTTTCTTGATTCAAGAGATCACATGTTTCAGAGGACCTCTTCTGCTCCTCAGAAAGGGTGCTCTGCAAGTCACTTACGATAGATTTTTCCTGATGAAGCTTATATTCTAATAATTCAACTAGGATAAGAAAATGTTAGCAGTTATTTGTATTACAGAGAATTTGACTATATGTTATCAATTACACTGATTCAAATTGGGTGAAAAAAATCAGCTGTATTAAAGTGTTCTTGTCTGGAAAATTCATTTCTTTTCAAACATGACAGGAATCAGCAGAGAGATACACACACAGAGAGCTAGGGTATATAGAGATCCACTAGCTCTGCTGCTAGTGGACCAGGCGAAGTAAAAAGAACATGAAAGCTGGGCAAGACTATGAGAGCTACTGTGATATACGTGTAAGTAAACTGTTACTAATGGATTCTAAACCTCATTAAGAAAACCCATCCATTTACTAGCAAACATATACATAAAGAATTTCCTGAAAACTAACAAGGGTATTTTACTACCCTTGATGAGTTTTCTACATGTGTACACTATTTAACAGACTCACCCTTCAGGTCTATTGCTTTGGGTTATTTTGAAGCTTCTCTTTGCTTTTCACAGATTTTTCTTAACTACTACTACAAAGAAGAATTCCTTCCTCTGCTAAAATCGTAGGAAACCCAAGTGCCTTAGTAAAACTGAGGAATTTTACAACATCTGCTTCTTTGCAAAACAATCTTTTTTTGCCTTTTATCTTCTAGGCAAAAAAGGAAAGAACTGACATAGAATACCAGAAAACAAGAACTTGGGATTACTACCTTTCCTCCGAAGGAAGTGTTCTTGTTTGCTCCCATGATCTTCCACATTGGTAAGAGTTTCCTGTAACTGCTGTAGCTTCTCCTGGTTCTGAAGATGTGTCATGCGTAGCTGAGCTTGGAGATCCTGTATTTCAGAGAGCAAACTATTCCGGTCTGAGGAGAAAAGGTGCTCTACAACCATCTGCCTCTGTTCCTCCTGAAAACAAACCAAGTCCTATTAAATCTATGAGGCTATTCCCGTATTTTCTACAAAGATAAACCCTAGAGAAACCCTTGCTGTACAAGTTTTACACAGAGGCAACTTCAAATGACTAAGTTCATGCTTCATGTTAACATTAAGTTAAAAAAGAAAAACCCCACTTCACTAGATTCCAAATAAAATAAAAGTTATTGATAATAGTTTTTACATCATTGTTATGACAAACTACCTGGTCTGAGCCTAAAAGCTAAATATTATAAGCAAAAAAATCCCAAACAGATTCAGAGTTAGCTCTTTGCAAGAGAAACCTGTGAAGCTCTAGATGGAATTCTTCCCCTCCTTCCCTTTTTATCAAATATTTCCTTTTCACTGTCACAATCTCCAGATCAGTATTTTTTCTGGATGCCAGCTAAAATAATCAATAGGCTTTGTAAGACAAGCCAAAACATAGACTACAAAAGCCTGCTGATCCCACACAATCTGGATTAATGTACAAGATAAGACTTAACAACAGAATTAATAAAACCGTAAAAACCTCAAAAAAATATGGGGGAACAGAAGAAGTGATTTATAAGCATAATGCTTTAAGAAGTTTTCTTACTTGTTGTTTCATGATATACTCCAGTTTTTCCGCTAATGAACCTTCATCACCACACTCAGGATTGGAGAAGTGAGACTTCAAGTCAATTTGCAACACATTTCTCTCTTTCTCAAACACGCTCTGTACTGCTTGCAGAAGTACTTCTCTCCAGTCAGCAGCAATACCTGAATGTTCCTGTTAAAAAAAAAATATTACTTTTTTTTTAATGGCATCTCTCTCAACCTCTAATCCAGTCTTTCATATCATTACTGTGTAAGAGTATACCTATCTGTTAATTTAAGCAGACCAAAGCTGTTTGAAGAGGCCTGTTCAAATCTCAGAAAGGAAAGAGTCCCTTGCTCCTCATACATTTATATATATACACACACACTAACTACATAACAATATACATTTCTATATATATGAAAAACTGGTTACCTTGCTTTAAAGGATATTTTTATTGTCATACCTTGTCTCTTTTATCTGCCACCTTGCTAGGGTAATCTTTCAGTGACTGTATAGCATCCAGCAAGGTTAAGCCCTCCTTCTGCCATCCCTCCATCTCCGCTCTGGTCTGACAAACATTTCTGAGCTCCCTAAAACCAAAGGGATGTTCTGATAAAGCCAATATTTTGCAGCTCTCCTCATATACCATCTTCAGCACAGTCTGAGAAGGAAAAAACACCATAATACATAGTATCAGGAAACAGGTATCAGCATCCTGACAGCGTAAGCGCAGGATAGGATAGCACTAGACAACAAAAATAAGAAGGCTGTCTGAGGTTGTGATACAGATAAAGGCATGCAGGTCTGCCCCGCTACTTGGCATGCTTAATAAACTAAGAATGCACATACACACCTACACATATGGAGTGAGCCAACAGTTACCAGAGAACTTTTATCTCGTAACAACTGAGGTCAATATTTAAGAATATAGTGGCCACTGTATTCTTAAATACCGTATTCACAATGTTAAAGTACAAATGGTAGCCTCTGCCAGCGCATCTGATTGCTGTGTACATCAACATGCTAATATGGAATTAAGCCAAAGCACTGTACTTTATCTTTGTTGTTTCTGAACTATTCAGCTAGCTTTTCTGGGAATAAATTAAATTGTAACAAATCTGAAGCCATGTTACTAAACGCCAGTAAAGTCAGAAACCTGAATTATGTATTTAGACAACCTTGGCTTAATTTAGCAGATTATGTACAAAGACATCTCCCAAAATAATTAGTCTTCATAATTTACACAGTGGAAATTGATTCCTCTGACATTGTCAGGTAAAATAATCTCTTTTAAATAAATTCCCTGTTCACAAACTATTACATCATGCACAGATGTTTCCTGGTCTCTTTTCAAGGAAGGTCATTGGAGATTTAAGTCCTTTTCTACATAAATCTCATCAAAAAAATACCCTAGCATTGATGTGGAGTTGTTTCTCATTGCTACTCACATTAACAACAATATGGAGTACTTTTCTGTAACCCTTGATAGTCCTTCTTTGCACTTTTTTGAATTACTTAACTTTTGAAGCAACTTGAGTTGCTTTTCTGTCACTGGAATCAAAATAGTGATTACTTCAAGAACCAATGCTAAACGATGAAAACCTTTAGTAAACATTAACAACAGAAGCACACTAAAGTGTTCAAACTAAACATTCAGTACTGGAATACGCACTCAGATCTTACAGTCAGTAAAGTCTAGATCCTTGAAAGAAACTAAATAAAAAATTTCTCTGTTCCTTAAAGTAAAATAAAATTCACATCTTCCATAAGGTCTATGAAACTATGCCCTTTGAGAATTACTAATTTTTTAGATACAGAATCATAGAATGGTTTGGGTTGGAAGGGACCTTTTCAGATCATCTAGTCCAACCCTCCTGCCACAGGAATGGGCACATCTTTCATTAGATCAGGTAGCCCAAAGCCTCATCCAACCTAACCTTGAAAGTTTCCAGGGATGGGGCATCCACAGCTTCTCTGGGCAAACTGTTCCAGTGTCTCACCACCCTCAGAGTAAAGAATTTCTTACTGATGTCCAATCTAAATCTACCCTCTTTTAGTTTAAAACTCTCGCTCCTTCTCCTGTCACTACAAGCCCTCATAAAAAGTCCCTCTCTATCTTTCTTACAAGCCCTCTTTTAAGTACTGAAAGGCTGCAATAAGGTCTCCCCATAGCCTTCTCTTCTCCAGGCTGAACAACCCCAACTCTCTCAGCCTGTCCTCATAGGAGAGGTGCTCCAGCCCTCTGGTCATCTTCATGGCCCTCTTCTGCACTCACTCCAACAGGTCCGTGTCTTTCCTGTGCTGAGGGCTCCAGAACAGGATGTGGGGTCTCACAAGAGCAGAGTAGAGGGGGTGAGTCACCTCTCTCAACCTGCTGGACACACTTCTTTTGATGCAGCCCAGAATACGCTTGGCTTTTTGGGCTGCAAGCGGACAGTGTTGGCTCATGTCCATTTTTTCATCCACCAGCACCCCCAGCTCCTTCTCCGCAGGGCTGCTCTCAATCCTTTCATCCCCCAACCTGTGTTGATACCGGGGGTTGCCCTCACACAGGTGCAGGACACTTGGCACTTGGCCTTGTTGGACCTCATGAAATTTACATGGGCCCACTCCTCCAGCCTGTCCAGGTGCCTCTGTATGGCATCCCCTCCCTCAAGTGAATCAACTGCACCACTCAACTTGGTGTCATCCACAAACTTGCTGAGGGTGCACTCATTCCCACTGTCTATGTCACTAATGAAGATATTAAATAGTATTGTTCCCAGTACAGACCCTCGAGGAACATCACTCATTACTAGTTTCCACTTGGACACTGAACTGTTGATTGTAACTCTTTGGACATGGATATCCAGCCAATTCCTTATCCATCTAACAGTCCATCCATCAAATCCATATCTCTCCAATTTAGAGACAAGAATGTAGTGGGACACCATATTAAAAGGCCTATTGTAGAAGACCACCAGATTAGTCAGGCATGATTTGCCCTTGGTGAAGCCATGTTGGCTGTACCTAATGACCTTCCTGTGTTCTATAGCTTCAATATAAATTCCAGGAGGCTCTCTTTCATGATCTTACTGGGCACTGAGGTCAGGCTGAAAGGTCAGTAGTTCCTAGGGTCCTCTTTATTACTCTTTTTAAAAATGATGTTTCCCTTTTCTCCAGTCACTGGGGACTTCATCTGACCACCATGACTTTTCAAAGATGTAGTTGCTAAGCCGCTCAACATCATCTGCCAATTCCCACAGGACCCTGGGATTCATCTCTTCAGGTCCCATGGACTTGTGTATATTCAGGTTCCTCAGGTGGTCTTGAAACTGATCTTATAGTGGGACGGACTTCATTCCCCCAGCCCTGAACCTTGAGGTTCAGGGACTTAAGATGTGAGAAAAGTGATTGCCAGTGAAAACTTGGCAAAAAAGTTGTTGAGTACCTCAGCCTTGTCAGTTGTCACTAGTTCTTCTGTCCTTATCATGTGTGTGTACACACAGATTTTCTTTAATCTTTCTTTTCTGTCCAATGTACTTGTAGAAGCTCTATTATTCTTCCTCACATTCCTTGCCAAATTCCCTTCCAACTGTGCCTTAGCTTTCCTGATCCCATCCCTATGCATCCAGGCAGCATCCCTATATTCTTCCCAGGTTACACATCTCTGATTCCACTGCCTGTGCATTTCCTTCTTACACTTTAGTTTGACCAGGGGGTCCTTACTCAGCCATGTTTGTCTCCTGCGTTCCTTCCTTGCCTGATTTCTTACACACAGGAATCAAAAGTTCTGGTCCTCTAAGAAAAGTGTCCTTAAATAGCTGCCAGCTCTGTTCTGCTCCTTTATCCCTGAGGACAGTTTCCCAAGCAGTCCCATCCACAAATTCCTTAAACTTGCTCTCAGTTTGACCAGGGGGTCCTTACTCAGCCATGTTTGTCTCCTGCGTTCCTTCCTTGCCTGATTTCTTACACACAGGAATCAAAAGTTCTGGTCCTCTAAGAAAAGTGTCCTTAAATAGCTGCCAGCTCTGTTCTGCTCCTTTATCCCTGAGGACAGTTTCCCAAGCAGTCCCATCCACAAATTCCTTAAACTTGCTCTCCTAAAATTCAGCATCCTGACTCTACCCTGTTTTTCAAAGACAGCTCTGTACAATCAATCCTTTTTTTTAAAAATAGGGAGAAACCCTGCTGCCTCTCCTGTCTCTTTGAACAGTTTACAGCCATCAGTTGCATTGCTACAATCATGTGATTTGTCCCACGAAGTTTCAGTGATAGCAATTAGATCACAGCTTTCTAGCTGCACAGTGACTTCCAGCTCCTTCCGTTTGTTACCCATGCTATGGGCATTGGTATAAAGGCACTTCATTTGGGCTGTTAACTGTGTCACCTTTTCGGAGGAACAAGATTTCTTTGAGACATTTCATAGGTGTTTCCCTGTTGGTTCCTAATAAACCAGCAGCCCCTGGCTCTCCTCTGTTGCTCAAAACCCCATCCCCTTTTCCCGCTAAGTCTAATTTAAAGCTCTCCTTATAGGTTTTGCCAGCTTATTTGGTGAAGGCACTCTTGTCCCACTTGGTCACGTGAATCACATCAGCCCTCAACAGACCCGGCTTCTCCAAGGTAGATCTATGAACATAGAAACCAAAACCTTGAGTACAGCACCAGCTACACAGCAAGGCATTCCTCTGTTTGTGTCCTCCATCCCAGACCCCTTCCTCTGACTGGGAGGATAGAGAATACCACCTGTGCTCCCAATCCTTTTAACATTGATCTGAGGAACATATAGTCTCTTTTGATGGTTCCAAGTTGCCTTGTTACAGTATTGTTAGACCCTACACGGAACAGTAGGGGCAGATGATAATCTGTAGGGTTCATCAGGCTTGGCAGCCTCTTAGTGATGTCATGAATACAAGCTCCTTGTAGGCAGCAAAATTCTCTAGAGAAATTGTCTGGACAGGAAATAGGTGCTTCAGTGACTCTCAGTAAGGAATCTCCAATTACTAACACTTAACATGCTTTTCTGGTGGCACTGGTTCTAATGCAGGTGGGTGGTTGCATCAACTTGGCATGGCTGGCTTTTCCTAGATCATGTCAGTTACTCAATGTGCTCTTCATTGTCCAACCCCAGAGCATCATGTCTGTTATGAAGAGGCAGGTCAGAGGATGGGTGAAGGTTCTTCATTCTGCCCTCAGCAGAGATAAAGGCCTGGTCTCCATCTTGTGAGTTACTCGTGTCAATGAGCTTGAGTTTGAATTCAGGCTTACCTTTCCCTTGCACAGCCTTCCCTCATTGCACAGATAATCCTTTATTTTGCTGAGCAAACTGAAAGAATCTGCTAAACATTTTAGGAGGCAGCATTCACTTTCTAGTTTCTTATTAGTCAAGTATTCAAACTCCCCGTAACCTACTGCACTTACCACGTACTTCTCACCAGCCTCACAGATTAAATGATTTGGAGCACTGAATTTCTCCATTTCACCACCTGGAACACCTTGAACAGCTGTGAGCTTGTTCAGCTGCAACACCAAGAGTCCCAGGCATATACTTTCTTAAACTTGCCTTACTGACTACAGTAAGCAATCACTGCTCAGTCTTCTCTATATTCTTCATGCTCCTTGAACTGACTCTGAAAGATCTCTCCACACCTTGCAGTGGTGTTTCTACAGGTCTCCATCATATCAGAATGACAAGAATAGGCAGGGGAGCATGATGTTAGCTAGCTGTGCTTATTTATGAAACAGATTTCTGTAAAGCCTCCAAGACAAACCCAATCAGTCCTTGTATTGCCACATTCTGGAACATCACCAGTGTTGTTGCAACCACCTAGCAAAACTTCTTCAATTCTAGCAAGTACAAGCAAGACAAGCATCAGTAAATTGTCCCAAGAGATGCAAAAATGACTCAAGAACCATAATCAACTTGAAGTTTAAACCATTACAGAACAGTTTACAGTGTAAAGGTAGCAGCTAAACCTATTTTATATTAGCATTTCATTTTTGCTGTTTCAGTTTTAATTTGCTGGTATGCTTCTATTAATCATATATTACCTTCAGCTGTGGTGAAAGTATTTCCTTTTCTCCCATTGATTCCATAATATGTGGAAACATTCCACAGTACTGCAGATAAGCCATGAAACTAGCATCTAGGCAGTCTGACATTTGTAGCTCCTGTTTTAGTTTAGCTGCCAAATTTGAGCTGGTATCTGAAGAAAGAGACCGCCCCCACAAGTGTTACACAGATGGAAACAACATGAAACCAGCATAACCAATTGCAAAATAACCAGATTTCTTCTGTTAGTATGAATGCAGGGTCAGCTGAAGTTAGTTGGTTGAGATCTCAACTAACTTAAACAAGTAAAAAGGTTGTAAGTTACCTTTAGCACCAGAGAAAGTGCTGTAGTTAAGTCAGGACTCACTAAAATCCCATGTCTCCTTTTCAGTATGTAAAGATGAAAAGGTAAAAGCAGACTTCCACTAACACAAATATACAAGTCTTTCTAAACAAAGAACCACCCGACAAAGGCAGAGCTTTCAAATAAAAGATGTACAGTAAAAGAAAACGGGAAAAGAGGAAAGTTTATAATATTTTTATACTGAAGTTAACAACAGGTGAAAGGAATCTACAAAGTTCAACTTACTGCTGCCATATCCATCACTTATTGCATCTATGGCAGATGCTCTTGATCTTACATCATCTTGTAAATCAGAAGGGGTTAAAGTTAGATTATCAGCTTCTCTCACCTGCTTGGAAATAATTTTTCACATTAATGTAGTTTTCTGAATCTAGCTGTAGAGTTTTCTGCATCTATAACAACTTTGTTACTAGCGCAGATTTTACCAAATGCCTACTTGATCATAGTGTTAGAGATGGCAAATACCACAATGAATGCAACATTGCTGGTCTTTGGAAGACATTCCATCTCATTTTGTTTTCCCTTTCAATAGTTTTAAGAAACAGACATGTATTTATAATTAATTGTCCTTCAAGGAACAAAAATATACAACCAAAGATTAATTTTCTAAGTACAGACTTTATCATCCTGTGAACTGATACAGACACAAATATATAAAATAATTCCAATTTTGAAACAGTCTCTTCTAACACTGAGTGACAGATATTCTTAAGTGGAGAACTGTTAGAGTAAATTGAGTACCGTGGTAGTAAAAAAGTTTCACAGGTGTTAACTCAATTACTTGCACATGAAGTATTATCACAAATTTGCCAGTTACTTCCATGTAGCGTCACTGCAAAAGTACCAGGATTTGAAAAGTCCTCTCAACAAATCTTCTGAAAACACAAGAGCAATACCCATGTTTTTATGACACTGCATCAGCAGCATAGACATGCAGGATGCAAAACCTGCTGCAAGCAGTTTATTGATAAATTTTAGGTTTTGGAAGACTGTTTTCAATTATTAGAAGCAGTGGTAGACAGTGTTTTAATACAGGCCAGAATGTGCTCCACTATTTGACAGTGAGAGAGGAACTAACGATTGTATGTCCAGAACATTACTGGACCTAGCCCTCTCGGTGTGTATGTTTCTACTACTTGGAGCCAATGGCCCAACAATGATCCGAGGGGGACAGAGCTAAGCAGTCTTGTTTAATCAGAATTAAATCAGATATGAAATATCACTTACTAAAATCTTCTTCTCCGTATCTTGGTCATCAGAGTACGTACTTTCAGAGAAAGCTGGAGATTTTCTATCTACTCCCACTACTGCTTCCTCACTGCCATTTTCATAGAGGTTAGAATAGCCCAGCAATACAGAATTATCTTCTTGCATGGAGGACCTGGAGTGCATCATTTCCAAATCGGTGCTTTCTACTTCCGAAAAGGGCGTCAGATGAAGCACTGGTTGAAGCTCCATGCTTATATCTTGCTTTCTCACAATCTCAGGTGAGCCCCATGAAGCCATACCTGCAATGAAATTCTGGAAGTCTTTTGAAGTGTCTTTGCCTATGTTCAAATTGTGTTTTGGAGAATCAGGACTTCGATGAATTTCCAACATTTGCTGGCAATGCTTCTTCAAATCTTGCTCCTCTTCAGACTTGTTGATCACGTCCAATTCCTGAGTCAAGATATTTCCTTGTGATTGCTTAATCTGAGTTTTTGGATTTATATTGTGAGTCGTCAAATCAAATATAACTTCTTTTTCCTACAATGAAGTAACACACATTAATTGTTTAATGGAATTTAACTATGATTTTGCAAAATGAAAAACATGCCTTTAAAAATCTATTTTTAAATTGAATAGTCATATCTCTTATTATTCCCAGGTTTTATGTAAAAATGATCCAATAGTTTAGTATATTATATATGCCAGCCAACCGGGCTTTTTAACAAGCGTATCATCAATAGGAGGGGAAAAAAAAAAAAAATCTTTACAATAAGCAAATTTATTTCTGCAGACCTGACTTTTGTATCAATCAGGAAAAAAAGGGTATTCCTTGTAGCTATGTAGATAATCTTCCTACTTTCAAATAAAAACAAATCAAAACCTGTTGATTTCCTAACTGGACAGATCTCCTGAGCTATCTTAAGGCTTAATTCCTGACCCAGGGCACCACAAAAAAATGGTTAAGAAGTCTATAGATGGTTCCTATGCCGGCCATTTCAATACAGGAGAAACTGTTGACCATCTACTTCTAGTCACTGGAGGGAACACCAACACAGATTCACATGTACCATCATGTGACACACACAGCAGCCATACATACCAACATGCTATATCCTAAATTTTGTTAAGGCCATACTTGTACCTTTTAGCATCCTGTTCCCACAGGAGTACTCTACCTTCTTTTTTATTAATTTTATTTTTCCAAGCATCAAACAACAAACTTAAGTCTCTGCTGATCAGCAACACCGCAGACCATTTCTCAAACTCTGACTCCATAAAAACAGGGCAAAGTCTTTCTACCCAACCACCAACAGAGGCCAACAGCTACCATGGATGCAACAGGTGTCCATCTTCCTCAGTTCTTGTGATCCTTGCACATAACTAGCTATTTTCCACCCTGAGGGCTTGGGTATATGAATGGCCAACAGAACCTTTCCAACATCTTTCCCATAGTGTGAGGGCATGGTCACTCACCAGGCCAAGGCTGGACTTCCACCTTCAAACTGCAGAGACATTTGAATAATGTCAAAACTGTACCATGGACTATGCAGATACATCCCCACCTACCTTACTACAAGGGCTCTCATTTAGTCAGCATTTCTATATAAAGAGCTTTCTTCCCTTCCTAAGACCTCTTGAAGTTATTGTTCTTTTTCTATGCCCTTAATGCTCTTTTCAACAAGCAGGTGTACCAGACACCATGGGAAGGCTGCTGTTGCTGAGCTACTGCTCCAACAAGTCCCACTGCTTGCTACAGAAGTCAAGAAGTCAAACCTTATTCCTGTCTTTCAGCCTGTAAACCTGTTACTCCATCTGGAGGCCAACATCCAAATGGAACATCTCTGAACCACATCATGAAGATACCTTTACCCTCATCCTTATAACCTCAGGGATCCAGTGTGGTAGGACTTGCCATCATGAAGTGATTAAGGAACCTTAAGGCTAGTGCCCAGCTCGCTGTAATTCCAGGACTTACTGATGCCATTAATATAGACACTCCTAAGGGAAAAGTAGGCACAAGTGTGCTCATAGCAAATACTGTGCCTCTTCTGTGGTATAAGGGAGACTCCAGAACATATATTGAGCATGCCAAGCTGCAGCTTCTCTTCTGATGGCTCTAACTTACACAGAAGGTCTGGCTGCCTTGCTCCCTCCACTTCTTCATCTTCAGTGCCCCAGGCACTGAATCCTCTCAAAGCCCCCTCCCGAGCTGGCCCACTCACTTTTTAAAGAGGGCTCTGTTTTCCATCCTTGCTGCCTTCCTCCCCCCAACCCATCTCTTCAAATGAGGAATTTTTGGATCCCTCGTTCTCTATTTCCCTCTCTGTTTTACTGCCATCATCCTAAGGAAGTTTTAACAGGACTAGAACAACCTTTCTGGAAAAGAACGCTGCCGGACAGCAGAGCTTTTCCCTGTTTTGCAAAGCGGTACTTCCCTGAGCATCCTGCAATCCACGATATACACATCCCAGGCCACATATGCAGTCAATATCTTTCCGTTTGACAGTTCTTTGTTGATTTTTCCTTCAATCACTTAATCCAAGTCATTTTAAGATAAAATTACTCTTTTTACCTCTTAGATTCTGTGGGTTAGAGTCTAAGTGATGCACTGTTTGAAAAGATATTTTAGTTTATTTTAAACCTGCCACTGTGCAAACTTTATTTCATCCTCCATACATCTTACATTTTAAGATACAGTGAATAATTGCTCTCTTTTTAGACCGTCACCTTAATCCTTTTGTGTTGATCATCCATCTTATCTGATGAGTCCTAGATTGTTTTAAGCCCAGTGCTAGCTGCAACCTTACCCGTTTAGCTGCTTCTCCAGCTTTCATTTTAATACATTTCCTAATTTTCACATTGCTCCCACTTTTGAACCCAAGAATAACTGTAGGGGCTTTCTTTGCTCCTCTAAGAATGCTGCATTTGTTTGTGTTATGTTCAGTATTACACAAAGGCTCTTCAGTGTCAGCCATTTGAACCAACTCTCATTCACTATTCAGGGTTAAGAAAAGAGCTGCTTAATCTCATGCGGGTTTTGGGTCTTGGTACTCCAAGCAGCAGTAATTTCTCTTCCTCTGAAGATGGTCTGTATAATGGCATTTAGCTAATGCATACTAGAACAACAGGAAGTACCCAAATATTGTTCTGTTTCTCCTTCTCCAGCTCTCAGGCTCATGTTCATTATCAACTACGGAAAGTTGATACTCCAAACCAAATATCATACTTTTCCTTACACTGGGATGAGCTAGATCCATAGGAAAAGGTCTATCATGATGAATGCTTGAAGACACGGTAGTTTACTTACTTTGACTCCACATACTCTCCAACTTTGATGATCATCCCTCCTCAGCGTACTTTGAAACTTTTAGCACTTAAACATGGAAATACATATACTAATATATATATATGTGAACTTAAACATTTCATAATCTAAGTTTCTACTTGAAAAGTGACTTTTAAGTCATTTAACTGCCCCCAGAATTCTAGCATACCTTTATATCCTTCAAAATTTTACCAGTTCTCTCTTCACCGAATCCTAACTGCTTTTTTGCTGAACCTAATTCAGAATTAAGTTCTTCTTTATGAGATCCCATCTTTACAATTAAATTCTTTTCATTCTGTGAAGTGTTCTCAGCCTTTACCTCTCCCTACATTGTGTTTAAAGAAAAAATATTTTGTGAGCTGTTTCCACACATTCCCAAATTGTATCTACAGTAACTGTTTTTAAAGTGGTGCATGCACCTCACATTCTATATGTATTTTACATGACAAACAGCATAAATAATGCAGTTGGCTGGAACTCACACAGCATATTCTGGTAATGTAAGCTTGTCATAAGTAATCATTACTAAGCTGAGATCAAGCAGCTGTACTCTCATTCTGGACAAGAGAAAGACAGCGTTGCTGCATGTGATTTCCACCAGGAAGCCGATAACTGACCTTCATGAGTTACTGCTACTACTAAGTAGCTATTACAACTTGAAAGAGACCTACAGAGACAGATAAAAAACACAGCCAGTAAATCTGGTACATAGTGTATTTGGTTATGGCAGTTATTTATGTTCTTTAAAGAGGGATCTAACAATCACTATCTGTATAAGCAACATGGTCCAGTAGACCACTAGACGAAGTCAGGTGGCTAAGCTCTGCTGCTGCCTTGTGTACATACATTCAATGGTTTGAAGTACAATCATTCTGCATAGGTCATTCAACGCTATTCCCACCTGATCCCTTTTTCTGAGGGATTTTTGAGACAAACCCTGAATATACAGTATCACCCAGGTAAACGGCACTGATTCAAACTAGAACTTTTAAGCAAATAAAAATACAAACACCAGTAACGATCACACATTTTGCATAACTAACTACGCTTTTCATTTCTGCTTAAAAAACAAACCTAAGTGATTTTACATAGTAATTATCCTTTAAATAAGGAGAGATAGCATTTCAGTATAATTTAAGTAAGATACATCCTAAATACATCAGTGTAGCTCAAAGATAACAAATGAAAGCCTAATGAAAACCCACTGTCATTACTGAGTAGGTTTTAAAATTAAGAACTACATCCTGTTGTGATTGCTGGGCTGTGAAGCTGATTATGAAGCAAAATGGCAAAGCAATATGAAACATTCTGTAACATCACAGTAACTTTGCAAGTAGGTTTTTACCATTACTGATACCAATACTAAAGCTCAGTTATTTTGCCTAACTTGGAAATCAAGTAATTCTACCTACAAACCATCTTTTCTACTTGGTACTGAAAAGCCATCTTCCCTTCTCATTACAAAGGGGCAAGTAGTACAGTATAAGTCAACCACCTTGGATTTTTATACCGGTATCATACTGTCAGTCAGGATCCCTAAAATCCATGTAAGCCTGACACCTAACTTTTTTCCTTTCCTATGCACTCAGAAATTCTTTTCATATAAGCCCTCTTACTAACACTTATCACCTCTGTAAGACAGCCTTAAAAGACAGTAAGCTGGTATATGACAGACAACTACAGCTCTGAGAAACAGGTCATCTGAGTCCTACAACTTTCCAAAAGTTCACATTATGTTATCTACAGCAAATTGTTCTATAAAAGATCAGAGTAAATATGAGAGTTACAGTAAATAAAGATTTTTTTTTAAAAAAAAAAAGATACACAACAATGTATTTTCATGTAGTTCTCCGAGACAGCCATGGCAAACATAGTCCTAGTAGCTCATGGTGGGTTCNGTCAGCACTCTTTCTTCAATGGCCGGTGTCCAAGGAAGACTCTGTCTGTTCGTCTGCCTTTGATCCCAATCCTGAAGCCAGATCTGGAATCCAGTTCCTGTCTATCACTGCGTCAAGTCTGGGACTTTACCAGTGCCTGCCAGTGACGTGATCATCATCCTGGGAGCTTGATATGGTTTGGTATGTATTTCATTATTTTCTTTTTATTTTATTATTAATATTTCATTAAAATAAGTTTAGAATGAACTAAACTACAAGTTTCTCTCTCTCTCCTGCCTCCCTTTGAAGCGGGGCAGGAGAGAGAGCATCTGTCATTCTGCCTGATTGGGACAATCCGGCCCAAACCATGACAGGGGAAAAAATTATTTAATTTATTGCCATTAAAATAGAGTTGGATGGCAAGAAACAAAGACAAGCACTGAAACAGCTTCCCCCACACCTCCCACCTTTTCTCCCAGGCTCAGTTTTGCTCCTTCATTCCAAATTCCTCTACCTCCCTCCCTGCAGTGTGGATAGCTGCTCTAGCATGGTCTCTTCCACGGGCTGTTTCTCACACTTTTTCTCCCTTAATCCTCCACTGGCTGTGCAGTGTTTTGCCCTTTCCTAAATACATTTTTACAGCACTGCCATGCACACAGCTGATGGGCTCAGCTGTGTCCTACAGTGGAACCACCTGTGCCCAGCATGGAGCAGCCTCAGCCTTTTCTCAGAGAGGCCCCCCTAGAGCTCCCCCACTGCCCAACACCTTGCCACCTACACCTGATACATACCTTAGGATCCACGCCCAAAACCATATCCAGCTCAGAAAAACTGCCTGGATTAGGTTTCCATGCATGCTTGCCCTGTTTTTAGTCTTTCCAGGCATCTACCTCTAGCCACTGCTGGAGAAACTACACAAAAATAGACAGACCCTTCAACTGACTCACCACAGTAATTTTTTATGTCACAGTATTCATCTTCACCCTTTCCTACAGCGCTGAAGAGTATAAACTATAGGGCTTTATATGACACATAAAATTGCATTATTTAAAAAAACAAACAATACTATTAAAAAACAAATCACATACCAGTTTATCAGCAGGGGAAGCCAGTACTGCAAATGACTGATCAACATTTGCATCCAGTTCTTCCAGTTCCTCCATTCCTTTTTTAAGGGCTTCACCTTTTCTTTCTCTCTGGCAGAACAGCTTGAGGTTAGTCTCTTCATGATCATGTTCCTCCTTGGGCTTGTATGACTCCAACTGTGAAATAAGTTCACCTCTTTCCAATTGTAAGGCTTCAAGTGCTTTCACATATGCCTCCATTTGATCTTTTAGTTTTGCAGTGCTACCTTGCAGTTCATTGATTTCTTTCTGATAAACTACTTCTTTCTGATTCAGTGCTTGCACCTGGAAATCAAGTCTAGAAACTTCTAACTGAAGACTATAAACATTTTGAGCCTGACTTGCATCTCTCTTTTCCAACTCAGTTTGAAGCTCTGCTGCCTTTTTTGTTAAGTACTGCAACTTGGTTGCATCAGCTTCTCTTTGATCTGCCATTCTCTTCATTAGCATATCTTTCTCAAGAATATTTGCTTCCCTTTCTCTCACAGTATCTTCAAGTTCTTGAGCGTGAGAAAAAGTTGTCCTTGTTTCAACCTCTCTCTGAGAAACATGTGTTCGGAAAAGGCTGTACTCTTCCTGAAGTGCATCGTATTGTATTCTCAGAGAGGTTAGCTTTGCAACATGCTGCTCTGATAACTCTTGTAATTTTTGGCATTTTTTCTCCAAAATTTCCACTTCCATTTTGAACTGCAATTCCTTCTCTTCCAGTTGCTGCTGCAGAGCTTCTCTAGCAGTTAAGACAAGCTCTAGCTCCTCCTGAAGTTCTCTCACTTTGGACAGTAGCAATGCATTTCTTCTGTTTGGATCAGTATCATCCTGACAATCTACCAGTCCCTTCCTCAACTCATTCTGAAGGTTTTCCACTGGATTTCCCAATGCAAGTTGATAGAGATCATCTTGGTTGTCACTAACTTCATGACATACTGGTCCAAATTGTGCCAGCTCTTTTTGAAGCTTCTCAATTACTCCATGGAGTTGCTCTACCTCTTCATCTTTGTCCCTATGCAGCCTTTCCTGATCACCGCGAAGGTGCTCAACAAGTGATCGGAGTTCTTCAATTTCAGATTTTTGGTCTTCCACAACCTGAGCAAAAGCATAAGGTCTGAATATTACTGTATGTAGACAGAATTACTATTGCACATAAAGTTTAAATACATTTTTCTTCTGAATCATGCAGGCATTAATTCTCACATTTAAGAGCAGGAAGAATTGCACACTTCAGCTGGTAGCTACTCAGAATACTCTCTACTTTGCTAAGAGAGTTATCAAATAGGTTTCATTTACAATAAGATTTTGCATACCTTGCTTCCCTCAAAATCAAACAATGAACATATAGTGAGTACTCTTACTTTATTCTCTAGAGTATTCTCTAGCTTGTGCTGGAGCCTCTTCATCTGCTCATTCAAGTGATCGATTTCTTGATTCTTTTCTTTAAGGAGTGCTTGTGGGAATGACAAGGCTGAGGAATCACTAATACCCAGGTCCTGATTTTGCTTCACATCAAGTTTTGCTAGATCCTCCTGATCAGAAAAAACAGCAATCTTATTAGAAAAGACTTACTTTCTCTCCCAACCTAATGGCAGAACAGTACCAAGGGCTTTATTTAAACGTTCCGCTCCTTACTATAATGTTGAAGAACTCAAGAACACAACTACAGCTACTTTGTTTAGATTTGTACCACTGAATTAGATTGCCACATTTCTCAACTTTCACAGTAAGAGATGAACACACTACTTGCCAGACTGACAACCAACCAGTTTTCTAACTTATAACATTTGCTATGGCTGCAGAGATCACGAATGCACACAAAACTGTATAGTGTTTACTAAATGACAACACTGTAGTTCATAATCCGTCAGGGCTAGAAAAAAGCTAAGCTTTTTATTTAAATCAAATGACTGTAGAAGATAATGCCATAAGCGTGAATCTAGAGTACTGGGCACTTTTTGTTCTATGATAACCGGCATTCGCCCTGTAACAGTAATGCCATATTCCCTTGACAAGAGAAACAAAACAAAGTATCTGTTTATAACATCAGCAGATGAAGACCACAACACTCAAGAAAGGAGGTCTCTGAAGTTTTAGCTCGTGCACACTAAAGCTAAGGAAACCTACCTTCAAGTGTGCGTTCTCTAACTGAAGCTGGCTGATGCTGGAAGTGCTAAGGTTTTTTTGCATCTCTAACTGCAAGTTCAGCTGCAATATCTCCTCGTTTTTACTGATCAGATTATCTTTATATTGTTCTAGTTGGTCTAACAAGCTTGCAATCTAAAAAAGAAGAAAATTCATAGTTGTTTCAATTAAGATAAAATTTCATTCATCGCCTTATTTACTGAGAGCAAGTAACTTCAGCAAATTCTATGATTTAAATTCTCTCTAATCAATTTGCATTGACAAAATACTCGAGACATAAAAAAGAGAGTAAGCAGCTAGTGTTCCAGCTCCTCAGCTTCGAAACCTTCCAAGTACTGCAAAGGTCGTTGTTCGGTTTCTTTTAAAAAGACCTAACTGCTCATAAAAGACATGTTAAACTCTGTTTTGAATAATCAAGGCTTGACCACAGATGTAATTTGGCATAACAAAAGGAGACATGTTAGCAGTTCATGTCTGATGTAATCACAAGCAGTTAACACAATCAACATTCTCCTCCTCCTAGAAGACAGAAATAACACTGCAGTGCTAATCCCAGTAACACAGCTATCAAAAAAGTTCTGAGCGTTGACTCCTTCAACCGGTAAAAGAGTCAATAACTACACATTTCTCTGTAGCTGTTTGAAAGCTTGAGAGTAAAGAGCTATTTGGAAACACTGTGATCTTGCCACTCACAGGTTTTAATCACCTCTTGCCTTAATGGGTAGCGATGTATAGGGGCTTTGAGAATGAAAAAGGCTTAGTGGCTCCTGAAGTCAGACTTCCTAAGAGACTTGTAACTTCCATGTGTAAGAAATTTTTTATTATTTTACTGCTCTTGAAACAATAGTATACAATTAAATGGAGGATCACCCACATTTGTCTTCTTTGCACATCCTAAACTGGACTGTATGTTACAGATATATACAGATACTGTAATAATTAGGTAACATTACATAAACATACAGCAGGGGTGTGTGTATGCATGTATCTGTGCGTGTAAATCAAAAGTTCTAAATCATGTGACACTGCTTTTCAGCTTAGCTTGGCACAAGTCCTTATCGCTAACATCCTCTGACTTACAAAACAGAGAAGGTCAGATGACACCATATGGGTAACTGTCCCTTCTGTTCTTAAAGGAATTATTACTCACTCTCAAAGTCAAGCAAAAAACTTTAAAAATAACTGCCTTCTGCTTCACTTCAATTTTGGAAGGAAAGGAAGATCAGTTTACAACAGATATTGATCAGTCTCAAAGTTGATGTGAATCATCACAAGACAGTTTCCAGTGGGAGGGGAGATGGACAGGGGGATGACAAAACAGAAAAGCAAGAAAAAGGAAGGTTAGTTAACACCGACACATAGGCAGTACTGAGTACGAAGACAAACTTACTACAACATTAGTCACTGGATTTTTGAATGGCTTAAATTCCCAGCTACAAGTTTGCACAAAATGTTTCTGCAATTATGTGACTGACTTAAAAGTTCACAGGACCCTACCAAAACTCTTACCTCTCTCTCTTTTGTCTGAAGTGCTTCCTGCTCTGCCTGTAACTGCTCCTTCAGTACTGGGGCACAACTGCTGTCTGCTGGTACTCTGTGCCTCGTTTCATCCAATTTAGACTGTAGAGCAGAGATCTGAATGAGGTTATTGTACTGTTGCTGTTGCAATGCCTCTTTATCCTGCAAAATATTTTTTCATATGTTAGAATTAATTGTTGTCAATATACATACCCATCTAATCCGAACAATCCTGCCAAAATAAATCATCATCATCCCGGACAAACCCCAGTACAAGTACATAATCCCCATGGCCTATAAAGAAATAGGAATGCAAAACAACTGAATGTTTTTAAGCTCACTTAAGTTTGTACCCCTTTATTTTTCCTACCACAACTTTAACAACTTCTGAAAATTTAGCATTCAGTGTTATTTTATACTTCAATTACACAGTGTTTTATATGTTTAATAATCTAAACATCTTGTTCTTGTAGCCAAGATCAAATTTATTATGATACCAAGCTAAATTGAAGAGGTGGAGACTTAATTTAAATTAAGAGATGGAGAGTTTTGGGTAGATCAAAAACCTACTACAAATACATCATGTTCAGTCAGAATGTGAAGGACCAGGACTAAGTTGCTGTCAAATCTGTCGTCTGTCAAGTTTACCATAGTTTTACTTATTTATTTTAGACACTTCTCCTTTGGTCCTGTTTCTCTCATAGTCCTTCTCAGGAGCTGGACCAGTCCAAGGAGGAAAGCTTCAATTGGGAAGTCGTCCAAACAGCAGGAATACATATCTGTACTTAATATGATAAAGGAAAGCTGGACAAGAAGGCTAAGGCAGTAAGTGCCTTTGCTGTTCAAAACTTATTGTCCCCATAGCTCAATACACATACCTCTAACAGAAGTGTTATTTTAGACTCATATGTTTTGCCAAAAGATTATGTAAAATTTGACCATCTTTTCTCTAATCAAAGACAACTAAGGCCCAGAGTACATAGATAATATCTTCTGTTCTTAAAACGAAAGAAGCATCAATTGAAAAATGAAAAATAAATTACAAAGTTAATTCTGTATCGCAGTATCAAATCAGCATGCCCAAGAACAGGTATTTAAAACAGCTCACATCCATACAAAATAGCCCATCTGATTTCCACACACTAGCCCCCCAGCCAGTCCCCGCTGGCTTCCTGGCCAGCTCTGGGGGAAGTCCAGGCACATACAGCACACAAGAGAAAAGGAAATTATAGGGGAGACAGCCAGTTCGGGTACAAAGCTCTGTCATTCACACCTAGTATCACTGACAGCATAAAAACAAATATAATAATTATGAAAGCATCACCTCCACTTTTTTGGGTAGGAAAGCACCTATCAGAAATATTTTTGTTTGTCCTGAAGGGAAAAATGAAAACTCTTCTTGCCATCACAAGAAACCTATGATACTAAGCAGCCCGTAGGGTGTCCTGCTTCTGTGCATGAAGAGAGACACATAACAACAAAACCCAAGCAACAACAGAGCCTTTTTTTGTTTTATGTCAACTTGAAAATAAGACATTACCCGCACCATTTTAAAGCTCATCTTGATCACTGATGAAAGTAACAATGTGCAAAACCAGATTCCTGCAGAACTGGGCTGCCTTACCTCAGATGTTCCTGCATTTACTGGACAGCAGAGCTGCAAGTGTGCTGTAGCTCATAGTGTCAGCACCACTCTGCACACCAGAGTTAAGTTTCTCCTAGCATTCTCCAGTTGCTATGTTCTGAGGTTGCTACAGGGAGCCAGCAAAAAAAAGTGGCAACCCAGGCAAAAATCAGAGCTTTATGTAATACACCTTCACTGTAAAACCTTCTTCTGGATGCCTATGCAGACAAAGTCTAACACGGTATCTTCTTTCACTGATACCAAAATCCATAGGATAGCAGCCTCCCTAAATAAGCCCCATTTTCAATATTCAGTAACACTATCTTCTCAGGAACTTGCAAAGAAGAAAAGAGCAGCTCTGATCCATGCAAACGTGACAACTGTCAAAAAGCCGTCTCTATAGTAAGCAGGCTTATAGTTCATAAAACCAGAGTTTGTTTAAAACTGTGGCTGTGATACGTGCCATTAATACAACAGTTTAACTCAGCACTAGGTGCCAGGGATAGTCTCAAACAACACTGTAGCACAGTCATTGATATCCCTCATGAAGACACTGTGTGCATAATGCCACTCCCATTTAAATAAATACTTAAAAATTACTTGTTTTAACTCGGTTTCCACTTTCTTCATTTTTTGCAGTTGTTGTTCCAAGTAGCGTACAGTCTTTGAGCCTTCAGTGCCACTGCGCTCCAGTTCTCGTATCTGTGCCACCAGTTTTTCTATCTCTTTATCACGAGTTGTAATTTCTTCGTGTTTTTGCTCCTTTTCTAATAACAGCTTATTGTAATCATCCATCTTCGCTTTTATTTCTGCTTGCAAAGATTCTACCTATACAGAAATCACATTATACAGATATTCAGGGGATATAACAAACTTCCAATTGGAAGTAAGAGTAATTTCATGGCAAAGCAGGTGGAGCTTTACTGTGGACTAAACTATGCTAAAATCCCAGACAAAAATAAAACCAGATGTGGACAGAAAGGATGAAAAAGTAACTTTCTGAAATCTTGTTTTCCAAATGCAGCAGCTCTTAAATACACATTTGATTATTCTCTCAATATTTGCAGCATTCTAGTGAAGTGCTTGATGAAGGCATACTCTCAAGGCCCAGTGGTCATCAAAAGGGACCTTGTGGCATGTGTGGATTTTTTTGGTGGTTTTTTTTGTTTGTTGCTTACAATTAAAACAACCCAAGATGTATTTATGTAACCTCAGAACCCTCTTCCATTACTTCAAGGAATTCCAGTTTAAAGGGAGATACCAAGAGCTGAAAGATAAATATGCAACGTAACGTACTCAATGCCTGCAAATCAGAGAGATTCACAGTAGTCAACATAGAACAGGTACTCTTTTTCCAAAAATCACTTAAATATGAAGAGAATAACAATTTTGCATTTGAGCTCACTGAGATCCAATCACACACAGAGCTGCAGGAAAACTGTCACTCACTCATCCCAGTAATTAAATTGAAGGCAAGGCTAGGAGGCTTGGTGGGTAACAGACAGGAGAGAAACAAGTTTGACAGACATTGGAAGTGATAAAGTCATTAAAGCACATTGAAAGCAAGCTCAGACAGGAAAGCAATGGGAAACCTTCTAAAGGAGAAATAATTTGGTCAATACCAATGAGCAAGGAATATGAGGTTTTACAAAATAAATGCTTTGTTCATCAATAAATGTCTGAATTTATGCAAATTCCACTTCAATATTATAAAATAAAAATCCTTTGTATTAATATAGAACTTTACATCTTCAAAGTATCGTACAGATATTACTAAAGCAGAAAAACACCCTCTTGCAAAATACAGAACAATAGAGTTAATTTAGTCAAATTAATAAGCATGGAAAGCATCAGACTAGTTAAGAATACCAAAAGTGATTAACGTTACATTTTCAACTGCTTACAGGCACATATACAGTTCCTTAGTCTTCTATATATCTTATCCCCTTCTCATCTCATCAGCAACTAATCAACTGTTAAGCATGACACAAGCCTTACAGTAAAGCTTTTTAGTATAGAAAAATCTTTCAGAAGTCTAATACTTTCTAATGCTATAAAATTTTGCCATCAGAATCCCAGAAACTACAACACTTTACCCATGAAAAGTGTGTTTTGTAACATCATGTTGCTAGAAAGCTAGTACTGCTAGTACTGCAATTCTGTAGCTATGAAAACAATTTCACAACCTTCACCCTCCTGGCATACTCTCAGATGGTAGCTCCCAGTACCAGTCAGCAATCTTTTCACAAAATAATCCCGCTCACATATAACTTGAGCTTACAGAACAGCAGCGAGAACAACTATGAACTTGTTATAACTCCTACATGCAGAAATTAGAACCACTTGAACTGATTTCTTTTGGAGTTATGCAATTACTGATATTACATCTGCATTAAACATCTGTACAAGAACTGTCTAAATACTGACATTTTATTTTGGCAAAGACTGCGTGCATGCCTCACCCTACCCACAAATGTCATCTTCCTTGTGTACCTTTCTCCAATTAAGTTTTAATCCTTTCTGAGAGAGGTTGCAAAGTTACAGCAGGTAGTCTCAATTTTTTCAGACAGACATTCTTTTTTACTAAGCCACATGCACACTAGTAACTGTCATCCACCTAACATATTGGATAGAAAGCAAGCTGTAGTCTTAACAGTTTGACATGTTTTGAATAACCTGACATGTATCCTTTATGATTTTGTATGCCCAAGAGTGCCACAGAGGTATACCTTCTGGGTACAAACAGATCTTCAACAAGTCATGCGACCTTCAAAATAAAAATCTTTGCAATTCTTTTTCTGATCTTTGCCAGTGTAAATAACACATAGGCTACATTTGTGATGAACTCAGAAAACCTTAACGGCAGATAATGGCATTTATGCAAATGAGAAGCCAAGACTGATGCAGAATGATATGTAATCACTCCACTTCTTAAGAAGTGTAATGAAGTCCTATCAGAGGTTACAGAAAGCAAGTGACAATCAGGTGCCCTCCAGTATGGAAAATTCACTCTATCAAAGATCCAGTTGTTCCTACAAGATTTGCTTCTCTAGCACCCTGGTACACAATTTCATAAGCTGTACAAAAGTGAACTGATGGAAATGAAATTAAGTAGTATTGAAGTTTTGTTAAGAGCAGGGCCACAAACAAAAGCTGAAGGCTAAGGCACTGTTTATCATCGTAATTCTATTATCTTTGTTTCATACTCCAAACCTCAACTTCTTCTGTCATGCCAAAAAGGTCTTTCATAGTAACTGCCTGTAATACATCTGAGCAATAAGCATAAAAATGAAGCACTTGTGTACAGGAAGTTAAATTGAAAGCAGTTCCTCACTCCCTGCAAGAATTTCATCTACCTAAAACATGTATCTTTATCTCCAAGCCAAGTTAAAGCAGCCTTGACGTATCAAGAACAGGAAAAGAAAGCCAAAGCAGATCTAATTAATAAAAGGGATTAAAAGGAAGATGAAAGAAAAGTTAAAGAGATGTTCATGTTGTTTTCCATACCTGTAGAATCAATTCATAGTTCTGTATAATGTTCATTTATGTGAAGAAAAACAAAAACAAAAAAGCAAGAGTTAATCTTCAAAACCAAGCATCAAACAAATGAACATGTGAAAAAAAAAAGACTGATTTATAAACTTAAATAGGACAAAGCATGCACACAAAGAACATCTTTTATTTCAACTGCTACAGCTGGAAAAATTAAAGACATTTAGAACCCAGAAGTCATCCCTCAGGTGTGCTCTGTAGAGTGTCTGTATTGTTGTCCCCCTCAGTTAATTTAAACCAGACTCATAGGATGGGAAAATTTATTGTAATGCGTATACAACATTTCTTTCTATCTCCATAAGAAATAAGTACACTATCACTGCCTAAATGTAGACCAGTAAGCTAGGGGAAAATCTGCTCTCTGGATGACAACGAAGAAAAAAAAAAAAAACCAAACCAAAAACAAACCAGTCTCTCAAGAGCCAGTCCCCCAAGACAATACAGGTTTTTGGTATTTAATTGTAGTAACCAAACTCCTTTGGCCATTAAATGTGATTTCACTCACCCTATACCCTCTGGGTTGTCCTGAAGTCTGCAGTTTTGCTGAAAGTTTTAACCGTTCTTCCAGTTTCTGAATTTCCTGCTGAAAATCATCACGTTCATGTTCCCGTTCTATAGCTTGTTCCTGTAAACCCAGACAGAGCTAATGAAAATTTTATTTAAGAAACTTTGCTTATCATTAAAATATTGAGTACAAGAAAAAAATTGGGGTTTGTTTTTGTGGTGAAGAAACTATGCTCGCTTAAAAATAATTAACACTTTTCAGTAATCCTGAAAGGATAGCTAAAATTACAGGTGAAATAAAACCCCAACTTTCTGACTTCAATGTACATACAAACTACAATTAGCAAGTAATAAAAAGGAAAAAATTATCCTGTAATACTATAGAAAGGGAATTAAAAAACTACTTTTTTTTTTTTTCTTTTACAAGACTACAATACCAAGGTCTTAATTTCAAACAAAACAGAAAGCATCCCAATTTTAGGAACCATCTTCCAAGTCTCAGTCACGAACTAGGAGGAGTATTTATCACCTCCAAAACCATGGAAGTGTGGTACCAAGCTTGCTTACATCCATGAATTGCCGCTGCTTTTTAAGCTGTTTTTCAAGAACTTGAACTTGCTGTTTTAATTCAGCAACCTCCAATAACTGTGTAGCTAGGTCTTGATTACTATGCAGCTGTTCTTCCAGTTCCACCTCCAAAACTTTCATTTGAGAGCGTAAGTTCAAATGGTCCTTTTCTGCCTGACATTGAAGCTCTGATTTCTCCTTTGCCAAAAACTCTACTTCCTTGAGTAGACCTGAATAAGAACACAAAAATAACAACAAAGTTGTCAGTAGAGGGTACAAAAATCAAATTGAATTTAAGATGAAATTAGATTCAGATACTTTGGATAGCATCAAAAACAAAGAAAAAAAATCTCCTGAGATGGTCTGTAAGACAGACAAAAGGAAGTCTGATACTTGACTGCCCATTGTCTCTGAAAGCCATCTCTGATAAGGCTACTGTACAATGCAGTAATGGAGGACATGGGCATGTATTCTCAATCCCTAAGTGAATCCTGGTTGGAGATATTCTGGGCACATAGAAAACTTTCACCTTCAGCCCTAGAGACCTCACAATTCCAGAAAGCCCCATCTTACCTGACCAGGAGTCCTTCAAATTCCCTCCCTAGGTCCTTGCCCTCTCAACCCCAGTTCCAAACTCTTTCTGCTCTTTCCAAACCCCACCAGATCCTCAGTCCTCTAAAGTCACTCCATTCCAGACATACTCCATCCTTAAGTTTAAGCCCCACACCCCACTGTCAGCCACCTACTCTCTCATCATACCCATCCTTCCAGCTGCCCCATCATAAATCCTTGCCACCCCTTCCATCCCAACTTCCCATTCTACTTCAAATCTCTTCCCAATCGAACCATTCAATACAGAATTCTCTGTTCCTCCAAACTGTCGTGCTGAGATCCTCCTTAGATGTCCAACATCCAGTCTCAGGTCAGCCTCTCAATTACTTCTCTGCCTCCTGCCATGCTGGATGCTGCTGCTGACATCTCCACTGTTGAGTTAGCACCCAATCCATCTTTTCGGTCACCACCAGTGCCCAGCCCTGCCCTGAAGCGAGGTGCTATGAGAAAGCAAAGTTAATCTTTTTCTCTGAACCTGAGTGGGGATTAAAACCCAGAGAAAAATCGTGCTTACAGAAAATGAGTCCAGGTGTGAGGCTACAAAGTAAAGAAACACCTGGGAAAAAGACAGCACATATTTGCCCTATACAGACTGCAAAGGAATACCACCAATATGAAAGTGTACATACTTCAAGATTATTTATCTAGAGCTAATTTATACCTACAAAGGGCATTTTCAATCAGTTGGATGCACTGAATACACTGTTTAGGAGACCCAAACTTAGACTCTACTGTGAATGCATTTGGAACAAAACTATTTTATTGTGAATATAGCTAAGTAACCTGAACATGAAAATAAAGTCTGGCATTTAGTGTTTAAAGCAAGGTCCTGCAAAAGCTCATTATTTTACTTTTCAAATGTTCCATTATTCATCTTAAATGTTTTCATAGAGAAAAAGGTAAGCCTATGATTCCAACAAGGACCTTAACCAACTGGTCATCTAGCCCGGTTCCCAGAATGGGATCCAAGCACGATCAACTCATTCCACATGATTTCTGACTAATTTTAAGCTGCTGTTACAAACTTTTGAAAACAAAAGTGATACCACAGCATTGTCTTTTCTAGTGCTTCACTATCCACAGGTATTTAATGAAATTTGTAGACACTTTAAAATAAGCCAAGAAACATAAACATTTCTACGTTCATGCTTAAGAGGGTGTCACAAGCTTAGAACAATGCAATAGCATTTACGTTAAACATTGGGGAAAATGTCATCGCAGTAAGGATAATGAAATAGAGTGTGCAGAGACTGTGAAGTCTCTGTCTCTGGAAATTAAAGAGGTTGGACAAAGAGAAACAAGTAAAGTAGATTCTGTTTTGGGATAAAAATACAGACTAAATGAGCTCTTGAGGTCCATGGCAACCCTGTGATTCCATGATTTAGCCACCGTGGTCTCTTACTGTAGCAACTATACTTTCCTGCATTAATACAATATTAAAATATGCAAGATAAAACTAAGAGGTTAATTGAGCAAAAGAAAACTTAGCATATACGGAACTGCACCAGATTCTTTAACCATTTGTCAGATTGACTCTACCCGTGGTAGCTTTTGAAACCAACTGAAAAGGACGCAAAGTTGCTTATGAGTCACTTGAATTCTTTGAGATGCATAGCATACACGTACATTGTCAATGTGAGAGCATAACATACACCAGCTGAAGGAAAAAAAATTTTGTTTTGCAGTCACTCTAGACAATGTGTTACAAGCCCTGCCCTCCCTTACACTCGGGTACACTGGCACCAGGCTTTTCCTGCAATTTTAAGTTTGCTATGGGCTGATAAATACAAATCACAGGATTAATAAAGGACTTTGAGGAACTGCTGGAGATATACACACAGACTACATATCTCAAAAAGCTATAGTCCTGATAACTACTTTCTGCCTTTAAGTGATAATCCACGACTACATTCCAACTATATTTCACTCCAAGCATTATTTTTGCAAACTCACAATTACCGAGTGGTATCTCAGATACCTACATAATAATAACTGTGCAATTGCTGTGCCATGCTCCCTACTTTTTCTAGCACAGTGCTAAATAATCACATGAACTAAGCTTCAAGTTTCCTAATCAAATGTTCATCAAGTTGTGGATATAACTCAGGCTCTGGCAGAATGCATGCAGGTAAATGAAGAACCTCCCCCAAAGCAATTTCTCTCACAACCCACTTGGAGTTGTAATAGCCTCCTGCTGTCATGAGATGCAAACAGCAAGTCATCCAAGGCTGAAACACACAGTCCAGAAAAAAGCTGCCAACAGTCTGAATTCCATTAGGTGACCGAATCTCAGCCATAGCTGTACAACAGAGAATAACTTTTATCAATTGCTGTGTTTTGCCAAGAAAGACATGGAAATAAAATAGCATTCTCCTGTGGAAGGGCACATATGTAGACTGACCCCCTGAGAAAAGAACTGATGCTTTTGTGAAAACAATCACAGGATTTTTTTCCTTTTTATATCCTAAGAAACTTGGTCATTAATGAGTTGAGGGCTTCTTCAAAAAGAACTCTATTGCTTTCTGAGGAACAAAATACTCACTAGATAAAACTGAAACAAACAGTCACTGTCACCTCCTCAGACAGAAATGCAAGTTAATGGAAAAAAGTAATTAGGCTAACAGATTTTTTGTGGAATTGAAAACGTTGCATAGAAAGCAGGTATCAAATTTTGGCAATCCCAGTAAGTGTAACTTGTTTGAATAATTTTTTTTCTTTTTTTTAAGCACATGTTCCCCAAGTGTATAAATATAATTTCAAGCAACATGAAACTAAACTAAATAAACTGCTATTTTATTAATGCTAATTCAAATCATGCAATTTCACATTGGTAATGCCCTGGCACACGCCTCCCTGCTCCCAACATCATCATTAGCAGGTGCCAAGCTCCATGCTAAGTGCATTTTATTAGCGAGGCCATTCCACTCACATTAGTACTCCACATTAAAAAAGGGAGGAAGCACCAGCTTTGCGAGGAATACGCCATGTCAATCAACTCCAAACAATATTGTTTTTATTTATGATATTCTCCACATACTACAAACAATTCCAAAACAGAGGAAGAGTAACACAGATGGCTGGGGTTGGAGAAAGGGGATGAATTTGATGGCTCAGCACTTGTAGCAAACACAACTTTTCAAGTTGTAATGCGCTGCTGGCAAGAGCTGGATTGCAGCTACTGGGAGAACGTTAATCTTCAAACACACTTTAACCAGCTAGGTTAGACGTTCCCTCTCATTGAGTGGGCAGCAGCAAATTTCTGGACAGTGAGGTAGTTACCAAAAATATGTGAAATAGAAACAGTGTTTGAGGAATGACAGAATAAATAAAGATATTGTAATGGACAAGACAGCCCATCGCAGCTTTTTAACTCTAACTGGAATTTACCTAGATAATTCTTTTTTTATTCACCTTGGTTTACTGAGTTCACACCCTTTGTGGGAAAAGAGAAAGTCAAGAAAAAAGTGACAGTGAATATGCAAGAGAACACATCTACAGATATATATGTGTGTGTAAATAAAATTAATCTAAAAACATGATAAGAAAATTATATTTTGAGTAGACCACAAAACCTAATCATGACAGATATGAATTTATCAGATCTAGATGTTTGTTCCTCAGGAGTTAAGCATGCCTCTCAATTTGGCACTTACAAATTTTACTTCAGCATTATACTTCCAAAGTCAATGTAAAACTCTACAGATCCTTCTTGCTTGTTTTCAGTCTCATCTTTCCTCCCATAACTAGCCTTCCTAACTATTCTGCTCTCCTCTTCTTTCTTCTTATCTACCTATCAATTCAACTACATTTCTCTAGTCTCCCTTAGGCGTCCTTCAGTTGTTGCTGTATTTTTTTTAGCTCACCATTGTACATCAACTCAAATATTTCCCCCCCCTTAAATTAACTTAATCATTTTAACAGCCCACTGTGTATCATTAGAAGCTCACAGCAAGCATACAACTCACTCCATCCTCTCAAAAGAAAAATGAAGCTGGCAAACACAAAGATAATGACACAAAGCACTTTAAGCTTAACAGCAGCAAAACATTTTTTTTTCCCCTTTAAATATTGATCAGTGAATTGAATATTCCTAGTTTTCATTGTTTTATAATGCATCACAAAAGTAGTAACTTTTTTTTGCCAAGATATTCATAGTTCCAGTAATTTCTTGGGCCTATTTACAAAGTACTATTCCTCTTTGTTGAAATAAAATCAAAACTATCAATTCATTCACTCAATGTTACAGCAACACAAACCAGAAAAAAACCCACACTCATCATTACAAGCCTCAACCTTCTTTTTGTGCTACACTAGCAATAGGTGTTCCTAGAAATCGAAACACAGGCATGTACAAGACAAGAATAGGACATTGGGATCCATTCCATCTTCTAAATCACTAAAGATTCATATGTAATACAGGTAGTGCCTACCTTTTATTCGGCAAAAATGCACTTCATCTTTATTAAGACACAAAGCTCCTGATGATATACATTGATTCACATCTGTAACTGGACCAGAGCTACTACAGAAATGGTTTTACATTATAACCATGCAAGCTCATTGCCACGTTCTTGGTTAGTCACTTACGCATTTTCTAAGACAATCAATATTCTCTTTTCACAATTTTCCCCAGACAGAGATGGAATAATTACTGCCTCAAACCTCCCTTTTAGCTTCTGCCAGGGGATTCAAAGCAGGATTCAGTCCAGTGGGACTCACTGGCACAGACTTACAGACTCTGCAATCTGTCATACATTTCCCTGGCACACAGACGTACCTGTATTCAACAATATCATGGAATTATTTTGTGTTTCCTGTGGGACATATTATTTGAGGCCATAATCACTGCTGTAAATCAAGCACAACATGCATTTAGTTTCAGTTACAGCCCCTGAATCTGTTTATGTTCTGCTGTCCTTCCCCTGAGGAAGACAGGTCTGCCCCCACCTCTTCCTCTGCCTACTGGGGCAAATGAGTGTAGACTCTGTAAGCCAGGACAATTTGTGTGAGACCACTATTCAATTTTCTCTTAAGGTAATAGGAAGATATCATTAAGATGTCACATGAGAGGTCAGAGATGGACGCAATGATTAATACTAACATAGGTACTATACTTTTTAATAGGGTTTGTAGCAATAGGACAAGGGGTAATGGTTTTCAACCAGAAGAGGGTAGACTCAGACTAGATACAAGGAAGACTTTTTTTTTTTTTTTTTTACAATTAGAGTGGTGAAACACTGGAACAGGTTGCCCAGAGAGGCTGTCAATGCCTCATCCCTGGAAACATTCAAGGTCAGGTTGGACAGCGCTTTGAGCAGCCTGTTCTAGTCACTGGTAAAAGGGCTGGAAGGAACGTCCTATAAGGAGCAGCTAAGGACTTTGGGTTTGTCTAGTTTGGAGAAAGGGAGACTGAGGGGCGACCGCATTGCTTTCTACAGCTTCCTGAACAGTGGAAGTGGAGAGGCAGGTGCTGAGCTCTTTTCCCTGGGATCCAGTGATAGGATGTGTGGGAATGGTTCAAAGCTACGCCAGAGGAGGTTCAGACTAGACATCAGGAAGCATTTCTTTACCGAGACGGTGGTCAAACACTAGAACAGGCTTCCAAAAGAGGTGGTTGATACCCCAAGACTGTCAGTGTTTAGAAGGCATTTGGACAATGTGCTTAATAACATACTTTAACTTTTGGTCAGCCCTGAAGAGGTCAGGCAGTTGTACTAGATGATCGTTGTAGGTCCCTTCCAACTAAAAATGTTCTATTCTATTCTAGTTGAAGATGTCCCTGAAAGAGGGACCCCATTGCAGGAAGGTTGTACTAGATGACCTTTAAAGGGTCCTTCCAACCCAAACCATTCTATGATTTTGTGTACAACACAAGTATTTTGATTGCACTGTATTTGAAAGGTTGAGTGCAGAGCCAAATGGAAGAACACAGAAGGATGGCAGCCCACAAGAGCAGGACAATGGTGGAATCAAGAGTCAGAAGAAAGGTGAAGAGCAGCAAGGTGAAGAGAAGAAAAGATGAGGTGGGGGAGAGGTGAGAGGCAGACAAGAGTTGCAGAGAAATGATACAGTAGGTCTGAAAGCCAGGCAGGAGTCTACCTACAACAGAGGCTCCTGAGACGTGGACATATAATTGCAACATACAGACTGTGTTCAGTCAAACACACCCCTCCTATAGAATTTGGATCCATACTCTGAAACCTAGAGTCTTTACATTTCTCTTCTATGGACAATGGAGAAATACATTAGAAAACTGTTTCTTGTTGTCTTTATTTCTGACCTAAGCATACACTACGTACAACTACCTGTTATGTAGCCTGCTCAGGCAGTAAAGATCTATGCAACATAGCTGAAGGTGGCACTGGTGACATAGCTGAGGGTAGCGTAATGTTGGCATTAGTAGAAATGGAAAGGCAGTGATTGCAAATAATAAAATTTCTCCTGGAAGACGATACAGAGAAATTCACTTATAGAAGTACTAGAACAAAATTAAGGCTTCAAATTCAAGAAGTCAAAAATATATAATGCTATTTAAATGATTCACAGATTCATCATTAAGAACCAGCATAACCTAGTCTTGAGTTCCTACATTATGCAAGTCACATAACATCTCTGAATTTTCTTCTATGAATCAAAAAAATATCTTACCTGTAAGCCAGCTGTATTACACTGAGATTCTTCAGGGTCTTTATTAAATCACTGCTGTCACTGTTAAAATGTGTGCTCCTTCATTTGCAGTGTGAGTTATCACAGCCCCGACTTCCACCCATTGAGTCTTATTAGATGCTGTTCAGTATGTTGAAGAGTTCCCCTTTATCATAGAATCATAGACTGGTTTAGGTTGGAAGGGACCTTAAAGATCATCTAGTTCCAACCCCCTTGCCATGGGCAAGGACACCTCCCACTAGACCAGGCTGCTCAAAGCCTCATCCAACCTTGGCCTTCAACACTTCCAGGGATGGGGCATCCACAACTTCCCTGGGCAACCTGTTCCAGTGCCTCACCACCCTCGTAGTGAAAAATTTCTTCCTAATATCTATTCTAAATCTACCTTCTTCCAGTTTGAAGCCATTACCCCTCGTCCTATCACTACATGCCCTTGTAAAAAGTCCCTCTGTAGCATTCTTGTAGGCCCCTTTCAGATACTAGAAGGCCACAATAAGGTCTCCCCGGAGCCTTCTCTTCTCCAGGCTGAACAACCCCAACTTTCTCACAGCCTCTCCTCATAGGAGAGGTGCTCCAGCCCTCTGATCATCTTTGTGGCTGTCCTCTGGACTCGCTCCAACAGGTCCATGTCCTTCTTATGCTGGGGGCTCCAGAGCTGGAGGATTATCCTAATCCAGTTCCCTACAGAAGTTCCCAGTAGTTAGCTTACATCATTTCATGTACTCTGTGGGGCTGAAGGAGTGACGGAGTTGGGGAAGGAGTTATGTAGACTGCTTATTTGCACCTACTTACGGAGTTTGATTTGATATTTCAGTGTCTGTCTTTGGCTTGCACTGAGGCACCCTTTATACAAAAGTTTAAGATACCTACCTTATCCTCTCCAACAATACTACCTCATTCAGCTTTTTCAACCCATGTACTCTCTTTTAAAAACCTAAACAGACTTTGAGCTTGATCATGAAAATCTTTCCACAGTTACCCTTACTGATCATATGAGTGTGTTTTGACAGGACAAGGCTGGGGAGCAGGGGAAAAGCTTAAGTATGAAACTAAGTACATATCATCACAACAATTCTTTCACAATTTAAATAATCTTACAAAAGTTATTTCATTTCTTCTATGATTATTAAACTATCTCCTTAGTCCTGGAATCAGTCAAAAGCCTTGAAGCTCGAACTTTTCTCTTGGACTGCAGGGTCAAATAACCAGCATTTCAGTTATTAACTGGGTGCTAATTATCTGTCGCAACTGTATTAGTATACTAGTACCTGTAGTTAATACATGCCTCTTATTTTCTCAGACACTTTCCCTTTCTAACTAAGCATAAGACTACAGTAGTACTCTTCACTAACAGTATTATCATCTTATAAGCAAAGAAACAGCTCCTTTGGTTTATTTTCTGCCTTTACAGGAAGACCCTGCTAACCTCTGTACCTGACTAAGCGGCTCACCAGGTCAAAGACTGATACATTATAGAAACACATTGCAGTGTGCCCTAACTACCGACAATCTTGTTTTCCACTAGTAGTGCCATACCAACTCCTCACCAAGAATTGCTTGCTCTTGGGTTAGTTCCTGGAAGCGTTCACGCATATTCTCCAACTCCACAACAAGGCGTCGTTCAGATTCCTCTTTCAGATTCAAGGCCTCTTCCAAAGCAGCTTTTTCTGCAACATAGCCTTCGATAATGCCTAAAGTCCCAAGTCAGAATGCAAATAAAGAAATACATGAACTCATCTATTGGAAAAAAGCAGCTTGAAAACCAGAGTAAACAATTTTTTGCAAACAACAGAAGGTGACATAGAACGGAAGAATTACAAGATGACTTAAATTTGCACTGTAGCTAGGCTTTTTGAAGTATCTTAAGAAATAAAGTGTATCAGTTAATGTATTCTAACAGATTTTATGAGGCTGCCATGTCACAAAATGTCTCCAAACATGTAGAATGTATATGGGGATGCCTTGATGGCCTGGGATCATCTCACAACATAGGACAGCCTGACACATCCTCTGCTGGGCACTGAGATTCTAAGAAACAGAATCTCCAGAACGTAAGATCAAGTGTTAGATTCAGAGCCCAAGAAATCCAGGAATGACTCACAGAAAGGAAGGAAATAGGATACTGGAAAGACCAAATAAGCCTAAAGGAGTATGAATGAGAAGAGGAATGGAAAGCAGATGCCATGATTAGGGAGAGAATCAACAACAAAATACACAAAAAGCATATCACAGATATTTGGAGGAATAAGCTAAGAATAAATGACACTGAAATCTCTTCATATTGGTTTCATTTTCTTACCCTCTGCTTTATGAAGCTCTAGTGCCAGCTGATTCTTGGCCTCACTTTCCTCACTGAGGCACTCCATTAGCTCCTGGTGCTGACTAACCACTTGGGCAGTTTCCAGATTTCGTCGGCTGAATTCTTCTTCAAATTGTGCATGGTTTTTGTGTATTTTCTCCAGCTAAAAGTAAACAATTTCCCCATGCACCAGATCTTGAATGCACACGCAATGTCACAATAGTACAGACATTCAAACAAAAACCCTATTAATTTTTTATAACATTTATGCATTAAGGTCCAGGTTTTGAAGTTTCATTTCAGTACTAGGTTGACTTTGCCCAAAACCCCTGGACACTTTGGTGACTCCCTGTACTCACAAACCTGTATTTTTGCCACAAATCTTCTTTAGGCACATAAGTTTCTTTAGTGTGCATAAAAAAGAGATACCTCCCTGTTGGCTAAACTGCTCAGTTTGACAATTCCTGAGCCACTTGAAATTCAAAGTATCCTTGCACTTAAATTCTTCAAGAGATTCAGGCATGTCTAACAGGCAGTGAAGTCAATATATCATCAGGTTTCCAAGGTATGGCACCAGTTCTCTCAGACTATGTATCTTGCATTCCTATGTGCAATGAATCAAGTTCAAAGGAAAGGAATATAGCAACCCCATTCCCATTTAGTTTATATTTAACTTATCCTGGTGGATAGGACATTTCACAGACATAAGCAAAATATGCTTGAATGCATCCGACGAAGATGACCTAGAATCTAGAGCTTCCACAGCTTGGGCAAGTGCTTTAACCAGAAGTTAGCTACATGCTAGTGGAACTAGCATCAGTACCCAAAAGTACAAATTTAAGCACCTAATTCTAGGAGTGATTTTTTTTTTTTTAAGATGGTGAATATACCTTTCACACATATGCTTATCTCAGGGTTGCACAAAACACCCGATGAGAAGATGAATTTCAGATATGTTCCTTTCCTTCACGTTTTCTCTTAAATTACGGGCCTCCTTACTCAACAAACTAATTACTGTAGCACTAAATTCAATCCTGTAAATGTACACCATACTCTGGCATCTACCTCAGATTTACAACTTCTCTTCCCAAAGCTGAATGTCTATACCCTGCAAAACACAGTATGGAAATACTCAAATTCTTTTGTGATATTGAGTCCAGCTCCTTTTATCATAATTAAGCAGTATATAATTATAAGGATGTTTGCTTCTTGCTATCTATATATCCCCAAAACATTTTAACATGGGACTGAGTTTTCCTGAATCTGCTTATCAATGTTGAAGAAGCATTGATGTGAAGTGCAATAAAAACCCCTCAAAAGCCCTTAGCTCTTGGTCTCCTGAATTTACCAAATACATCTAAAAATCCTAGTTTGAATCTACTTAAGACAATGAACTTACAGCCTTCCTACAGCATCTGCTAGAAGGAAAAAAAAAAAGTAATTAAAGTCTCATTTATAAGAAATGATCAAATAAGGGCACAAACTTCATTGTAAAGATCAGGGGATGCACATGCCTCCCTATACTGATAACTTGTCATGTATTCAGAGAAAATCTGTTTCTTTTTTGTAGCCAATCCTATGGAGTGCTAAATACACAAGCCTTAAAATAGATTTCACATTTTCAGTATAATTATACATCTATACAGATTAAAAAGTTTTACTTGTTTAGTTGATTCTGTAACCAGTTCCAGAAGTCTTTCCACTGCAGTGCGCAAACGATGACAAGTTTTCAGTATCATTTCTTCATTTTCACATGCCATTTCCGGCTTTGCAAAAATACTTTCACATAAGTATTGGCTCAACTCAGATCCCTCGTTAGTCACTGGAGATAACTGGTTGTGTTCTGTGAGAGTTTCAAGCAGCTCATCTACTGAAAACAAAGAAGCTATTTAAAAACACAGAAAAAAAGACACAGAACTGGCCACTCAGGTAACAATTGAGATCAGACAGTGACATTGCTTGATCCTGAACATGTATTACAAGGTAAGAACTTGTACATATCAATAACTCAATGTTGACAAATCAGGACAATCTTTCATAACATTTGGAAATATTGTGCTATACATCAGGGCCTGAAACTCTGCAGTCACCAAGTTCATTTTTCCTGCCCTATTATCCATTCAGCCTTTTCTAGCAACATTTTTAGTATTTGCACTATTAAAAGAATTAAATTGAAAGAACACTGATAGACACCATCTTCAGCGTGGAGCAATTTTGAAGGAGACACAGAAAACACTGCAACAAGAGATATCTCCTTTCTGAACCTCATCCATATAAAAGGAAATGAAAAGGTGTTTGTCATGAATGTGAATTGATTGTATCCAATTATGCAATTTGTACTCACCTTTTTCTAGGTGATGCTTTTCTTTGGCTTTGAAATACTGCATGAATCCCATTTCTTCCATAATATTGTGACTTTCTCTAGAATCTCCAGAAGCCAGACTGTCATCAAGGCAAAGACCAATCTTGCTACAGATAAGGTCCTCAATAGCTATTGTGGCCTTCACCAACTCCATAAGCAATTTCAAAAGATGCTGATAAGATTCTTGCAGTTTTTTCCTACAACAAAACCATACTGAACGCTTCAAAAATTGCATGCCCTATATTTAAAAGGCACTCTGAACCTAGTGAAAAACTGAAAGTCTAAAATGGATATCCTGCCATAGTCTGACAGTTATCAGTGAACATGATTCAGATAACTCACAAAATACCAAGGCCGTTTTCATAGAGCAGGCTCAGCAAAAAACCTTTGTCTTCTCCAGAATTAGATGGAGAGATCATATCACAGACACAAGCATTTCAGGCTTCCACATCTGTGGAAGCAACAGTAGGGAAAACACATCTACTGCTATAGTATCTGTGACATCAAAATAACTAGGGGTGTTCTGGTAGAGTAGACAACAAGAAGTATAACTATGAAAACATTTTAGTTTTAAGAAAAACAGTAAGTCAGTTTCTTAAAGGTGAGAGAGGGAATTCTTCTAGAACCTTATTCAGCTTGACAGCTTCTCTAACGTACACGTTCCAATGACATATCAAACCAATCCACATTGCACTGAAAGGTTTCTGTGACCAAGAGGCTGTCTCCATTTCCTAGCTTTTTCCCAGATTAAGACAGTGGAAACCCCAAAACACCAAAATCTCCATCAGACCATAAGAAATAAAAGGAAGAAAAAAAAAAACCAAACCCTTGCTCTCCGTATCAAGATAGGTTGGTAATTTAAAAATCCTCAAAAAAACTTGCAAATAAAACCTATATATCATCATCCTACACTATTAATTTGAGCTGGTTTAGTTTTCCCCTGTTATTGATTTCTTTATGAGAAGTGAGAAAACAAGCAAACAAAAACCCAACCACTAAGCATTATGTAACCCAAGATGTACAAACCTTTCATCCTTGGACTGCTCAATATCAGATCTCAACATGGCTACCAAATTCCCTCCTTCTTGGTTTTCTCTATCCCGCTGCTGAAGGAGTGTCTCCAGTTCAGAGTTGGTCTCCTCTATTTCATGGTTTAAAGACTCTACTTTCTTTTCCAGCTGTGGAAAATACAGTAACAATGCAACAAAGTCAATCATTTTGCCTAAACTACGAATTTCACCCAGTGATCTTACTCTTCATATATATTCACACAATCATCATCTGCTGTTATGCAAATTTGCTTCTCCAAGTTCTAGAAATGAAGGACAGCAGAAAGACTAAAAACAAATGGTAATTTTTTTTCAGTTCTCCTTTCCTAATGTTGATTTTGTTTCAGGGAGCTGCCTCAGTTGCATTCAGACTCAGTGCATAAAAACAATACAAAAAGTTTGTAAAAACTTTGTGTCATACTTTAGTTTGCTTTCACTGTTATGCCTCAAAGACACAAAGCAATGTCCTAGCATAAATTTTGACACTGTAGCACAAAAACCGGAACAGTAACCTGATCCAGTATCATCAGTGCCAGCTAACTTTCTTCTTTGCTTTATAAGCTCTGCCTGAAAACAAGTTTCTAGAAAAATGTCTTATCTCCTCATATTTCTATGTTCAGATAACACCTCCACCCCATTAAAAAAAAAATATAAATACATATATGTATGTATATACCCATCCCTGACCCCGAGATTTTGCTGCCAAACAAACCAGTATTATTTTGTTAGCTTACTTCTGAGACAAAGTTTCTAACAAATTAGTCACAGTATCTATTTGGGAAGAAACTGCAAGGAAAGAAAAGCATTCTACTCCTGTGCCAACTTTCCCACCCCTCATCAAATGCTGCATAAAGAGCAGGAAACAATAACACATTTCTTCCAGTAAGAGAAATTGTTAGTGTTATTCCCAGTTCTTCCACTAAACATAAAGGTCTAATAGAACAGTCTAATACATCAGATTTACATTTTGGTCAGGGCTTCCTGAATTGTTAGAGAAAATATCAAGGTTTTATTTAATTTTATCTTCTATTTTGAAAACTTAAAGCTATTATTTTAATCATTGAAAAAGAACTTGATATTTAGAATGACAGAATCACCTCAGTTGGAAGAGACCTTTAACATAATCAAATCCAACCATAAACTTCTTGATTGAAACAGACACCTTTCTCAAGCTGTTCCTCTCTCTCTGAAGTTTTCTGAGTAGCCTAGATCCAACTTAGATATTTGCTTTATAGGAGGCATAAAATTTTGGTTTGTTTGGCAAACGAGTATTATCTTTACCACTTCTGGATCCAAACTTCCCATCTGCCTGTCTTAATTCCTCTGAGCTATAGGTCAGCTGGTCTAACAAAAGCTGCTAGAGAGCACTATTTTCTTGACAAAAATACCTGATAGATATAGACAGCATCAATACAAAGACAACAAAAATGCAAACATCCAACCTTCTCTTATAAAGCATTGTTAATTTCCCAGAGAAGTGGATGAAGACCAGTTTTCAAGCTGATACCCAGTTTCAATTTACATGTTACCACTGTAGCACTCCAACTAAGAGACAGAGCCCACCATACATTACCCCTTGAAAACTAGTGATGAGAATTATACACACAGTCCCTCTATACACATCTTAAAAAAGGTGAGAGCAGTGTGCTAAAATACAACCACAAATGCACATTTAAAATCTAGGTTTAAAATATTTTCCACACACCTGGATAATTATTGCCGCTTTTTCCTGCAGCTGGGCTGATAACATCTCCTGTTCCTTTTGGTGAGCAGCCTGTGCCTTCTCCCTCTCCTGAATCAACATGTGCTCCTTGTCATGTAGTGATGCCTTTTTTTCAGCTTCAAATTCGTCCTGCGTAAGTCACATATACTTTGATATACAGAGAGAGGGGGGAAAAAACCAAACACCACCCCAAAAAACCCCACACCAAACACCCCCTATTTTCTTCTTTTCTTCTTCTTCACCTTACCTCTCAGGTTAACTACCAGTAACTTACATATTTAACACTCCCAATCAAGAAAATTATGCCGAAACTATGATTTAAAAATAGTTAAGTAGGTAAATGAACTATCCGAATGTGCTCACTGAGACCTAGGTCATTTTAGACTGCTGAGACAGTGATGAGGAACAGAAAAGAGACGGACAAGTCGTGACAGAGACAGACAAGTCAAGAGATGGACAGAAGCCACTTTCAGAAACTGCAAGTAGTACACCATGCATAGTACTGAGTTCCACATATAGGAGGAGTGATTTATCAGGACAAAATGAAAATCTACAAGGTAGATTTACATTGGCTAAATGATCAAGAAGCTATAAAATTGGATCTCACCTCAGTGTTCTAAAGGAACAGATTATCAGACATCTCTGACTCCTGCATCATCAAATAAAGGAGGTGAAACAAGGTCCTGGGATCCCTTCCCAAAGAGGCTAAAAGGAAGTAATTGTTTCTGCAACAGCAGAACTGGGAAGTAAGTCTTCCTGAGCATAGTATTAAAAAAATAAAGTGCAATTCGATCTATGAAACCAATACACTCCAAGGTGATAGCTGCCTGTTTTTTTATTGGTAAGTCAAGTAAACAATTTTTCCCCAGAACATGAAATAAGACTTCAGAGCAGAACACACGTAGTCACCTGAGCTGTCCTGGATCCTTTGTGGAAGACTCAGCCAGTCCTTGCACTGAGTAGAATAACCTATCCATCACCAGCTCCTCAGGTGAGGACTGTTTGCTGCTTGATGAGACCATAAGGTCTGACACCACAGCCAAGATCAAGACCAATACTGGCACTTGAGCAATAACAATACCAAGTCCTACCCCGAACCCACGAGGCAGATCAAGGCAGAAGAGCCAAGTCTGCCCAGAATTACAGACTCAAACAGCAGAGCAGTTAGCAGTAGCAGGATACAAATGAACAGACACAAAGGAGTATGAGGACTTTCCTTGATCAGCACAGTAAACTTGTGGACTGACTCTGAAACAGCCTGCCTATTCTTCTCAGAAGCAGTGCATGCACTAAAAGAGTATGTCAGACTGCACAAAGGAACTCTGAATACCCTAAAATCTGCTAGGGGAGGCAGAGGGAAGAAAGCAAGGAAACTGACTGGCATGAAGACAACCCCATAAATGAGGATGGGGGAAGTAGGAAGGGGAAGGCTCATTGTAAAAATCTGTATCAGACCACAATACAGCTCAGCCTGACATTGCAATGAGATCCAGCCAGTCTCTTCTGGGACAAAACACCAGTCATCAAGGTAATGAGAGAAAACAAAAAAAGAGACATCTGTACTAGCAGCAGAAAGACCCCTGGCAAAATTTCAGCGAAAAGTGAGGTTTCTGGTGTCTCAAATGCCACTCAGTAACTAAAGCACCTAGGCAGCACAAGGGAGAGAAAAGCAGGAATCACTTCTGGAGTACATGCATAACAGTCAGTCCAGTCCCACTTTCTGTGGGCTGATGGCTGGGGTTCAGCTGAGGACAGGACTGCCAAATGTACCTCCAGCAGCTTTTCAGGATACACTTGTGCCCTCTGTTTCAAAAGATAGCTGCATCAAAGAGAGGTCAAAGAATGACCAGGACCCCACAGTGGGTCAGAGGCAGGAAACAAGAGAAATTTTCTGCACAACTGCAGCATCCAGTTCTAGAGGTTTGTGCAACTGTTAGGAAGAGCCCCACCTCAGGTTGGAGCACTGACAGGAACAGTAAGGATTTGCTGAAACGTCCCAAGGAGAAGCAAAAAAGGAGATGGTAGTTCATCTAATCTAAGTTATTTGTGCTCAACAAGTTGAGCTCAGCACATGCTCAGTATAGCGATAACACTGAGACAAATGTAAGGACTGCTGTCAGTGTGTTGGTGAGTTTTCCTCTCTTCTGACACAGGATGTGTCTTCTCCATTCATTTAATAGCTCTACATGTGCTTGTCACCTAACCAATGAGGACATTTTGCACAAGGCTCAGAAGATGATAGGCAATTACTACATCGTACACAAGGCCAAACAAAGATAATTTTCAGGGATAAGTGCCTTGAAGATGCTGATCAAGATGAAAGTTTGGAACTCAAATGATGAACACAAGAAAGCAGAAACCAAGAACTACCAAAAAATCTCATGCCCAAAGCACTTGCTGTCATCATACACCTGGTAAAAGCTTAGACAACACTGAATGTTTTTTGCCATATATACACAAGCGCAGTAGACAAGGGATGATAGGCCAAGGGCACAGTCTCTGCAGACACCAAGAAGAAAAACTTTCAAATGACAAACTGAAAAACATATGCAAGGACTATTACTTAGAGCAAATACTTTCAACTGATTTTTTTTTATTTGCTTGTTTGAAAGACATCACTTCTCATCCAATCCAGGATTTTAAAGACAACCCTGTAGTCAATACCTTAACTGCTTACAGAACACTGCATTGTTTCCAATACTGCTTTCTCAGAAAAACATGCTACCAGTGCAAGCTCTGAAGTTCATTTTAATCAGACCTTACCTTCAGCTGTGCAATCTGCTGTTCAAGCAGCACCTCCGACTGACACTTCAGCAGCTCAATCTCTTCCTGGAACTGAAGCTGCTGCTTCAATTTGACCTCCTCAAATTGAGCCAGAAGAGCTCTTTGCACAGTTTCTACTTCAGAGGCCAATGCAGGAGCATACATCTGCAGACAAGTAAGCAACATAAAATATTTAGGCACAGTGTTACAATTAAGGAAAACATAAAACCAAACCATCAAGCTCAGCCAAATTCTTAAGAGTATTTTCTCACTACAAGAAAGACATTGAGGTGCTGGAGCACGTCTGGAGAAGGGCAACGAAGCTGGTGAAGGGTCTAGAGAACAAGTCTTATGAGAAGCCACTGAGGGAATGGGGGTTGTTTAGCCTGGAGAAAAGGAGGCTGAGGGGAGACCTTATTGCTCTCTACAACTACCTGAAAGGAGGTTGTAGAGAGGTGGGGGGTTGATCTCTTCTCCCAAGTAACAAGGGATAGGACAAGAGGAAATGGCCTCAAGTTGCACCAGGGGAGGTTTAGATTGGATATTAGGAAAAATTTCTTCACCAAAAGGGTTATCAAGCATTGGAAAAGGCTGCCCAGGGAAGTGGTGGAATCACCATCCCTGGAGGTATTTAAAAGATGGGTAGACGTGGTGCTGAGGGACATGGTTTAGTGGTGGCTCTGGCAGTGTTAGGCTGATGGGTGGACTCGATGATCTTAAAGGTCTCTTCCAACCAAGGTGATTCTAAGATTCTATAATAGTTCTCTCCAATCCTCAAGGTCATACTGCTATCTATCATCATGCTGACTATAGAAAAAAGCAAGTTGATAAAAATAGATAAGCAACAAGACATGAGGTACCAAGCATCTCCTGTATTCATGAGACCATTAGGTCAGACTAACCGAGTACTCCCTACTTGTTCTTTCCAACAGACATTTGTCTAAGAGAAATTCAAAGAAATAAGGAAGAAAGAGCGGGAGAGAAACACAGGGAGAGCGTATTTTGTTAAGATGCAACTTCTCTTTTTCAAATGGGATTCAACATTACGCAGCTATACTTAATGCAATTATCCTATGAGATATAACAAAAATATCAGAGAAAGGTTTGGGGTTTTTTGTTCGCTGTAGTCACCAGAATAGAGAGAAATCTTGTTTCTCAGATGAAGGGCTTAAAAATTAAACAATCATGAGAACTTCCCACAAAATTAACTTCCCAGGCAAGCTATTTCTCCAAAAGTAAAAAGAGTTTGCAATGCGTTCCAGCTAGCTGGAAACCAATAACAGCTCTACGGCCTGACAGGCCACAAGAACACAGGGCATCTCCTCAAACCTGTTTTTTGTGAGGTGCACCAAGTAACACAAAGGGGCACCAGTGATTAAGGAGTTATCTACCACACCATCCAACTTTCAAATTATTAAGTGAAAAAGAAAAAGTTATATTTTAACATAACATACGTTGTTCAGTTACAGCTGGAAAAAGCTCATTTTGTTTGTGACTTCTCCAATATATGAAAAAGTGAAAAGTCTTAATCACTTGTGGCTGCTTGCATCAACAGGAAGTCAGATTGTATAAAAGACTGAATAAATAGAAGATCTTATTCCATTTCAATGTTCAAAGAGAACTTAGTCTAGATGACAAAATATTTAGGTTCACTACAAAAGTAAGCATCATCAAGCTTACCTACAAACATTCTCAATAAGAAGAAATGGTAAAGCTTTAAGGGAAACTAGGAACATTTCTAAACCTCACTGAGGAAACATATTTGGAAAAGTATTACCTACTATAATTTCTCTAAGAAAAGAAGAAATCAATTTTAGTAAATGTTGTTCACTTATAAAAGCTTGAAGTGAGCAGTTACTTTCCACAAACCGTTAATGACCTAATTTATTACCTGTTAGTTTTCATCAAAAAGGCAGCTTTAAAATTTTGAATTAAATATGGCAGGAACTCGGAAGAAAGCAAGCCCACTTCCACCCTCCCCCCACCCCCCAATAAAGAGAGCATTGCAAACACGGATTTAAACTTTAAAAATTCAGGATAATACATGTATATGAATTCTTTTAAGTCCTTTTAGATAAAGCAAGGCTTAAAAATGTTAACTTTGTATCTTCTTATATCCTGGCACTATTAAAAAAATCTAAAAAGCATCTAGATATACAGCCTTACTTCTAAGATTAATAAAACTGCGTTTACTTTATGTTAAAGTATGGATTATTTTGAGTTTAGGTACTAGCAACATTCTGACCTCTTGCTCATGTTCACGCTGTGCTTTTGGTTTCCTCAGTTCTTTTTCCAGCTCCCTGTAGTATTCCTCCTTATGTTTCTTAATTTCTGCCTCATGAAGTTCCTGAAGTTCTTGAAGTGCTTTTCTATGCTTTTCTTCCATATGCAATACTTCCTCACGTAATATATCCAGGGCCAGACGTTTTTCTTCTTCCAGCAACCTCCTTTGATTTTGAAGAGCTGTGTTCAAGTCATCCTGTGTAAGCATCAATTAAAAAAGAAGAGGAAAAAAACTAAGTACTACTATTTTTGTAACCTATTTGTAAAATCATATTTCCTGCTGTATCAAAGCTTTTTAAGTAAATGGGAGCAATATTGCGTCATGAATGATGAGCACACATACACACTCTGTATCATTGAAATGGGTTTATTTTTCCTATCCAGTAAAAGTTTTGTAAATCCCCTACTTTTTCCTCTATCCATGATAGCACTCCCCAATCAAAGCAATCTTCAACTTTTTCTTTTTGAAGTTCTTTATGTTCAAGAACAACCAAAATGCAGATTTAAGATTAGTTAACAGAGACAGGACAGAAGAAAAATACCCACCTTTTACCCCTCACAAGATCTTCCTCTTAGCCTTTGTGGGAAGAGGGCATGGTGACAGACAAGTCTGTAAAACAGTACATCTCTCTCTTGCAAGGCTCTGAAGTTTTAGCAACGAGCTAAGCCTTTCACCCTCTTTGACTTGGAGAAGTCTTGGGATAATTTTTTCCCTGTCTGAACTCTGAAAGAGCTCACACATCTGCCCTGTCAAGAGTAAAGCTATGGACTTCTTTTAAAGGCCCTAAGACAAGGTCCACTCACCCACAACCTGCTCCCAAAATCCCATCTGGGACTTTTAGAGATATCTTTCTTCTATTCTTCCCCTTGAGACTGTGCCACTAGGGAGGATCTCTGGATTTCTAGAGATACAGCTTAACTTACAGAATTGCTTTTACTTTGTTCTAATCACTTCTGAAGAACTACATGGTAACTCTATCAGGCAGAGAAGCTCTGAGCCTCAAAATGGATAACCTCCAATCTGAATTATGTTTAAAATATTTACCTCATTTGTACCTTTTCCACACACTGAGATAGAAAACTCATTAGTTTGAGCATTCGGGGAGGGGAGGGAGGAGTGACAGATGGACTTAATTGTCAGCTTCAGTTTCCTATTTCAGCTCACAATATGGCCACACACAAGTGTTAATGACGGCACAAAGGAGGTTGTAGAAATACACCACAAGAACAAGGGAAAAAGTGTACCATGTACAATGTACCATGAAATTTCACCTTCTATGCCAATTTTTCTTTGACTCACCTTATGAGCTTCTTCTGCTTCAACAGCCATGACTTTAAGTTTTTCCATATGAACAGTAGCTAGCTCAATTTTCAAATTATTTTGGGAAAGCTGAAGTTCTTCAGCATGCTTTAATTTCAACATCTCTATCTCCTGAACCAAGCGTGCTTGATCCATTTTATCCTTTTCATGGAGCTGTTCTGTGTGCTGCAGCTGTAGCTTCTCAAGAGCCTGACTGTGTTCATCTCTTATATTCTGAATTTCAGATAGGTAGGACAACTCTAAGGAATCCAGATTTGATAAGTGTTTAGATTCCAGCTCATCAATTTGTGCCTGATGCTTTGTCTGTAGTTCAGCAACACAAGCTTCAAGCTGATCCTGCTGTTTACTTTCTAGTGTAGACTTAAGTGTCTCAATTTCAGCTTGGTGCTCTGTCTGAAACTCAGCTGTAAGAGACAAAATTTGTTGCTTATGCTTCTCCTGTAACTGCTGACTTTGGAGCTCCAGCTCCTCGACATGTTTCTTTTTCATCTCTTGGAGAATAATCTCTTGCTCAGTTGTGAATTTCTGAGTCATAGCTTTGTGTTCCTCCATAAACCTGTATTATTCCCAAGGAAGTTAAGAGAATATTGTCAAAAAGACACTTAAAAAAATATAAATAATTGAAATAATAAATAAAAATAAAAGAAAAATAAGTAGGGCTTACTTAGCCTCCACAAATTTTACTTTATGTTTCAAATACAGAACTAATTCAAAACAAGCCACAAAGATGATTTCATAGCCACATAATTAAAGGTTTATGCAGTGTCACTTGGTAGTATCTGGTTATTACTAGGTAGACTGGAAACCCTATTAAATTACTCACTAATACAGAGCAACACAGAAACAACATTCTTTGTCTGAGAAAATACTGCCAAATGAGAACATCTAGGACATTGTATATACATTGTTTACACCTCGAATGTGTTATCTGCAAGTAAATGAACTGTCATAAGAAACATCTCTAAAAACATCGGGTTAAGACTGAGACAAACCACTGTGAAAGTGTATGTGGGATACTTGAGGGCTCCATCAAACTCATCTCAGCTCTGTGAGGTCTGCTTAAAGCTTGATGCAGAAGATTCAGAATCCGAAATGTCGCAATTTACTGTAATCATTAACCATAATATTTTTGAATACAGACATCAATAATCAAAGAGTGATTGGTTATTTAAAGGCTGACTTCCTTCTTTCAGTGTTTTCATACCATAATTATTTCCCCAATCTTGTTCTATGAGCATATGTTTCGGGGGGAAAGAAGGGATAAATCTGAAGCAATGCATGCAAATACAAACATGTAGGATTTTGAGTATTTCCTTTAAATACATTAAAAACAATGGGGGTAGGAAGGAGAGGAAAAACCAAGCAGTTGCAACTTTCATGACTAACCAGAACTGAAGCATACGCAGCCCATCAACCTCAACATTCAGTGGATAACACAAGCTTTATTCACCAGGCAAAAACTTTCTCAAATTAATTTGAATTGTTTGAAAAACACTTGAGAAAATATAGAGAATTTTTCCACTTGCATGTCCTGTAACGCTTCCCCTCCTCCACAGCTAGTATATAATTTTTCAGCTGTGTGTTGTATTCTTAACTGTAACAGGCAGAACTTGACTGCACTTTATCTGATTTGCTAGACTAGATTAAATGTATTTACATGAAGCAAAATTCTATAGTAAACCATAATGGACAGTATTACTGTTCCTTGGGAGAGTAAGCTTTACATATACAAGTTAGCTAGTGCCATCGAGTGACAAACCTACATCATTACGACTCATTAAGTTTAAAATAAGAAAAAGTAACAATAACAATGACTGAACTGGTAAGTGCAAGTGCTCAAATACTCAGGACTTACTTGTTTTGTGCTTCCATAAGTTTCAGTGCACATTCCTCCTGCAGACAAAGTCTGGCCTTTTCCATTTCTTTTGCCATGAGCGCTCTGGCTGCCTGCAGGTCACTGTCATACTGCTCCTGAGATTTCTGTGCACTTGCAAGGCTGTCCTCTAGCTGCTGCAAGTTGTTTTGCTGCTCTTTTACCAACTTTTCCAATTCTAAAATTTTAGCAGCTTGGTGATCTTGAAGCTGACTCATTTCAGCTTCACGAAGTTCAAACACCTTTTGTAATTTCTGCTTCTCATATTCTGCTCTATTTTGCAGCTCTGTCCGTAACAATGATAACTTCTCTTCTGCTAGGATTCTCTGGTCCTCGCTTTCACATTTCCATTTGTTCTCTTTTTCTTTGTACATAGTCTCTATTTTCTGGACTTCTTCTCTGGCTTCCCTTAATTTCTTCTTATGATCCTCAGCAATTTGATGTTTTACCTGTGAACACAGTTATTAAAAAAATGCATAAAATACCAAAACCAAACTGAGGTGTGTGAAGTCAATGTTCTCAGGTATTTAAGGAGAGATTCAATTCTTGCAGTGAAGTCACCCTTCCACATAAAAGTAAAGCTGAAATGTCAGCTTATAGGTATGGTACTTGAATTCAATGCACTGTTAAGAATTAATTGCAGTAAGGAAGATAAGAAAAAGTTAAGGGAAAATTCTAGAATTTGATGTTTTCTCTTGGGGCCACTTTTCTTCATTTCAGAAGTTCAACTTATAAAGCTAAGGGCACCTTAGGTATTTATATTGGGCATGATTAAAAATATTTTAAACATCTCCTCTCCTTATACATTCCAGTGGTACATTATATGCAGCGTCCAAGACCATGATATCACACACGGCATAAAAGCAACATAAAAAGCACATAGCATAAAAACAGAAGCCAAAGCACCAAATGATTGCTAAATGACAAAAGGAAAAAAAATACTCTAAAAATACACTAGAGGTAAAGAGGGAAACAAATAAATAGTAAATTAAGGAAACAACAGGGTCATCTCTTAAAAGAAAATTAAAAGCTACTAACAGATCACATCAGAGCATCAGTATGAAGTATACTCTTCAGTTTTCACTTGGAAGGTTTGTTTTGAACAAATATTTAAGCATTCATTTATGCTACAACCTAAATGAAGAGGCAGAAAAGAAACATAAAACCCCAGATTTTGATTAACACATAATCCATGAAAACTTGGGGTCAGGGAGTCGGGCACTGGAAATAGAGAGGCAACTGAGTAAATTGGTTAGCTCTGTTTCTGAGAGCAAGTGACCAGAAGGCAAACAAAATATGTATTTCCAGACAGTGGATCAGCATGCGGTACAGGCTCATTTCAAACACCGCATTCTGATATACTTATCCAGCCAGCAGCGCCACAAACAAGATATTGCAGGTGGTAGGAGTAAACTAGCAGTGCTGAAAGCTTCAGCTGAGTCTCCATGTTAACTACAAATAGTCTGCAATTGTTTTCTCTGGCCTTCTCCACCAGTTTTTAAGTCCAGAAAAGGATACACATATCTCTCTAAAAAGGGAGGAAAGGAGGACTTGAGAAATGAGGGCTTCATCCATCTAATTCTCATAAGCATTCAAATATTGGAACAAATTAAACAGTGGATTAATATCCAATCTAAATTTATCCTTAAATGGGATAGCCGATTTAGCAGGTAAGAGGGAAGGTGAGAGATATGATTCTTTCAACTCTAAGACTTTGACAGAGAAGGTATAAGAACTACACCAAAGAAAAACAAAAGCAGAAATCTGTTGTCCAATTCTTTCTTCTTCCCTCAAAAAATGGTCCGAAAAATTATTTCCGGTTATTTGCTTCAAAGACAGTCCTAATAAAACTAGAAATTTCTTGGAGGGGACCAGTTCAGCAGAGGGGCTTTTTCCACCTGCCACAGTGTGTTCTGCTGAATTCTCTATTACCACATGACAGCATGCAAGCACATCATGTTACTTTTGCGCCGGGACACTATGATGTGCTGCAGGGAGACATTCAGAATGAGGACCTTTTGTACATGCCTGTATTGGAGTGGTATACGTATGCTTGACCCATGTCAATATAAAAGATGGACTGGAACAACCCTTGAAGCACGTGCCTTCCCAGACTATCTGCACTCTTGAAGAAAAGTTTGTCTGCAGAGGAACTAAGTGTTTAACATTAAAGTACCTTGAACTTCAGTCTCGTATTCCAATATTTGTGTGCATCCACACAAGTTCATTTAAAGTTGAAGCTACTATCACTAAAATAGGCACATTTAAAGACAAGTGCTGCTTCTATCTCCCTTGGCCTCCTTAACAGATCTGAGCTTGACCAACTCTACAGAAAACAGTACTGTAAATATGAATTACCTTTTCCATTTCCTCTTTCAGATGCTTTTCATTCTGCACATAAAAATCTTTTTGTTTAGTAATCTCTCCCTTTAAATGCTTTATTTCTTCCGAAAGCTCTGCAATACACTGTTTCTCAGAATGGAGGAGAGAGAGCTTAGCTTTGTGCTCTTCCTCCAGCACAGACACTCGCTCAGCCACCTCCATTTCGACTTGACATGCTGCATCTTGAGCACTCTGTAGGTGCAGTTTGGCAATTTCTGAAAAGAAGAAAAAAAAAAAACCAAAAAAAAAAACCTCAAACCAAACAATAAAATGACATTGGGGGATTTATTTTCTTTAACAGGTCCTATTAATGCACAGAAATAAAGCTGAACATTGTCAGCTGTGCAGTTTATCAGTAGCCATAGTAACTACAGGCCAACAAGAGTCCCTTATCAGGATGATTTTGTACTCTGTTCCACTTTATCATCACCTTTGAAATTTGTCAGACAGAGTAATAGGGAAGGATCACGAAACCTGCGGCAGGACCTCCCTCCTATCAGCAACAGCCACAGGAGCTGACTTTCTTTTTGGACAACGTAATAGCAGATTTATGCAAGTTTTATCTCCCCTTTTGCACATACTATTTGCACAAGGCATCTCCCCAAAAAGCAGATAGGACAAATCTCTAAATATTCTAAGTTAAGAAGTTTTGACATACTGTCCAGTATTATAAATAAATAAATAATTGAAGATAAGAAATATAACTGCAAATTTTAAAAGTTGTACCAATCCTTTTAACCAACATACAGTGGAATATAGCTATATAACACATATGGCTATAACTAAGTAAGTTATGGATGATGAATTCAAATGTTTGTTTGTCTTCCTGTGCTCCCAGAAAGAGGTTGCCATAATCCCTTACCTGCACCTCAACAATATATGCATTTCATATTGAACCAGTACAAGGCAGTATATTTCTATAAATTACAACTCCAAGAACAGCAGCAATTGTTGAGAAATTACATAAACCCATGATCACACAGGAAGTCTCATTAAATTTAGTCATAGGAGGAACTGTCACCTGAACTCTACAGCAAAAGGTACCTATTGCAAATTCTGCTCCCCCTAAATACTCTCCCCGCTTTGAAAAATTAATCTCAGTATGTACACCAACTAGTGGAAAACACAGGAGGAAAAAGAAATATTAATGTTAAATGAGCAGAGCACTCTCAAACCCACAAAAGAAACGTAGGCAAAAGAGGTATGGAACATAGAAACGGGTCTACTCTATGGAACAGATTGAGAACTGGCCTATTTCATGCAAATACAAGAGACTTTTAACATAGCTAAGAAATTTCAAATAAATATTAATTCAGGAATTGACAGTGCCCTTCTAGGCATCAAGAATTGAAACCTGATCAACTCCTTTTAGCAACTGCTTCCCAGTAGGTTCTACTACAGAATAATCAGTTTCAGGTCACCACATTTTTGGAAGTGCAACTCAACATACCCATAAAAGTCAAAAAGCAAAGTGCTCAATGCCAGGGATTAACCCACGTTGTGTTCCCTGTAGTTTAGAGTAAACTAATAACAAATCAAAAACTTCTTCAGATAAGCCTTTGAATATTCAAAGAAAAATATAAGCCACACAAGCAGCTTACTGTTTTACTTCCCAGTCTGTCAGCTCATCTTACCTTTAGTATGTTTTTCTGAAAGTCGGGCAGGGAGCTGCTCAAGTTCTAAACAATGCTTTCTTTTAATTTCCTCAGTTTCTGTTATATATTTGTCTGATAGATCCATCTTCATTTTCATTAGATCCTCCTTATATTGAAGTGCAAGGGAAGACCTTAAGGAATCTAATTCATGCCTGCGTTGCTCTTTAAGTTGTACCTGCAAACCGACAAGTTCTTCCTACATTAAGAAATGGGTTAGAAAGACATCTTCAGCTTTGAAGAAACCATGCTGAGAATCCTTCAGTGAGAGCACTACATGAACTGCACTATAATGCACCTGCTTGACATGCATATATATCTGGTTTCCAAAAACCTTGCTGGTTTTGCTGCATTCCTGCCACTCCATTTGCTACTAGGGCAGCAGAGCCCCTCAAGGTAGACTCTGCAACCATGCCACAAGTTTCAGGAGCTGTTTGAAAGTACAATAGAGGGGGAAGTCCCACACGCATCTGAGAAACTATTGACTCTCAACACTACACCACTGAACTTAGGAGTAATGATCTATGTATGCAGTTTCATACTTAGCTAGATAAAAAATAGCAGCAAGAAAAAAGGTATGATGTATGCATTTCTCATTTATAAGTCACAGTTTTTTTGAGTGATTTACTGATGAAATTGAGCTCATGTTGTCTTTGCCTATGTCTTGTTTGCTTGACATTCCCTCTTAAAAATTATTATTCCTTTTATAAGTAATTTAAAAAATAAAAATCAGAAGCCAAAAAAAAGGAAAATTCCTTTTTGAAACTCTTAGGCAACTTCAAATAAGTTGAGAAAAGAAGTCAAGATCTTAAGTTACATCAAGGTACGTGAAAATAGGTGCATAAGTAGAAAAGGGACCAAATTAGCATCTCCAAAGAACAGACAGCAATAAAAGGCACAATTACTACAGAAGCAATATGGAAGACAAACACCACGAATTCTACACTTGTGTGAAAGAGTTCTGACAAGCTCCTTACTAGGCATGGGATAACCCAAACACAGGACACAAAATTACAGAACACCATGTTTCATCTGTTCTGCTAGTCTGAGAACTATTTAAACTTGATAATTTACAATATACTCGTCAAAAATAATTAAGCCTTAATAAATGTCTCAAATTAACTAACTCTTTGCTAAGAGCTAGGAATCAGACATCAATTTATATACAGGTCATGTAATGAATAGTAGAACTTTAATTTATCAAAACTACTACCTGATGTTGTTCCAGCTGTTGATTTAGCTGACCAAGTGTATCCCCCCTCTCTTTCTCAGCAGTCTCTTCAAAAACTGTGACAGAAGAACTGACAAAAGGGTTTTAAAGTGTAAGATTGCAACATGTGTCACAAATTAAGTCAAATAAACTTGCTGACTTACAATATAGTACTGATGTAAGCACACAGCAACTATAACAACTACTCAGGACTGTTCACACATGACTTCTATTGCTGGTTTCTAACTACAGATCACCTAATGCCCAATCTCAATATATTTAGAGGCTAACATCATCTTTTATATGGGAAAAAAAAAAGGATGCATGCTGTCATAACATGAGATGAAAGGAAAAAGAATGGATCACCTGATGTCCCCTCCTTGATCTTGACTCACTTCCAACTCTGACAGTGAATATTCCTTCAGTCCTTGCAATCTCTGATGTAGCAAAATCAATTCTTCTCTGTAGTTCTCTTCAGCAACTCTTAACTTGTTTTCAAAATAAAGTCTCAATTGTTTCAATTCAGTTTCATGCTCATTTTTTCTTTGCTGATACTGCTGTTCAAATTCTTGTTTTAAACGCTCTATTTCTTCCACCAGTGATGCACGAGCCAGGAGCTGCTCTTTGAACTCTGGAACGGAGGCAAAATCCACACAAGTACTCAGAAGTACATATCTTTAGGCTAAGTCATTCTGTGAAGATCAGCCATATTTTAGTTGTTGAGACAGCAGCAAAATGTTATCCAACAAGCTACTTAAGAAAATTAACTTCAGAAGAGAGTAAATCCACGTTCTCCATTTACACTGCATTCAGAGAAACGATCCTCATCACAAGAATCAAAACTACCAGCAAACTGTTAGCTCTCTTCATTTCCTTGTGCTTCAGGTTCGGGCTACTGACATGCAGAGTCCTGCAATATTGCTTAATCTTCACACCTGCTTGTTGTAGCAACCAGAAGCAGTAATTTAGTCAAGAACATTTAATTTGCTCCAGGGAAAACTACTCAACAAACAAAAACATCTTTAGCACAAACTATGCAGGAAAACAAAATCACAAGAAAGAAAAAATAAAATCAATTCTGGATTATTTTAGTGATGGTTTGGCTAGCCTCAAGCAGAGGCTAAATTCATTGAATTAAAAAAACCATCCAAAGGAAAAAAAAAAAAATAGAATCAAGTAGAAAACAGTGATCAAGGCTGGTTCAGCAAGCTACCCTCCTTTCAAGGAGTGACAGCAGTGGCCAGCATTGCAGCCTATTCATGAACACTTTGACAGCTTTCTTCCCCATGTTCTTTATTAAAGAAGCAGTAACATATCAGGAAGTGAAAAGGTAGGAAAAAAGGACAAAAATCACGAAAGGAAATTAAAACAGTTTCCCAGATGACTTAAGTTAGCTGAATCCCCACAGAATCAGTTGAAGATGGAATTGCATTTCAAGAAGAAAGAACCTGGAGAAAAGCATCTGCTTACATTAAGCAAGAACAGAAACTTCAGAAACATTTATGAAAAGAGGATGCCACCCAGGAAGCAACACAGCTGATAGTCACAGTGTGTTTTTGCATAGCAAACCAGAAGATGTACACTTGGCATGAGAAGTTCTCACAATGAACATGCAAACAGAAAGAATAAGAGAAGTAACTACATGGCTGTCCTGGTTCCAGCAGGGATAGGGTTAATTTTCTGGCCCGGGCCACAGGTATTCTCTACCATGTGCCGCCGTGCCCAGTCCAAAGGGGGCAGCTGGCCGGGGGAGGAGGAGTCAGTCGCGGCTCGGGAGCGGGCTGGGGCTGCCCGGGGTCCGGTCGGTGAGCGCTGGTACAGTAACCCTGTGTGTACATTCCTCCGTCAGTGTTGTTGTTGTTGTTGTCCTTTTCCCGTTGCTGTTGTGTTAAACTGCCTTTATCTCAACCCATGAGTTTTGCCTTTTTCTTTTGATTTTCCCCCCACTGCCATGGGGGTTGGGCGAGCGGCCGCCTGGTTCTTTGGTGCTGGCTGAGGCCAAACCACGACAATGGCTCAAGCCTGCTTCCAAAGGGAGCAGTTGCCAAGCACAGGGACCAGAGGAATCAAGTGACAAGCAGGGACTAGTAACACCAGCAATGGGATAGGCAAGGGAAGTCTAGTCTGGCATGGGTAGGTTTTGCCTAATTAGCAAAGTCTGCCAGCACAAAATTAACTCAGAGAAGTGTTTAACAGTTTTGAATTGGCATGTCACTCTTACATCAGAGCGGTGATCCCATCATCCAGCTGCTATGTTTTGAATCCACCACCACAAGTCCTCAAACCAATCCAAATACATTGTCAAATGATCACTCAAGTGAAGAGAAGCAGAGTAAAACAAAACACCTTTAAGATCTCACACACCAAAAGAGATATCCTCACCTGGACCATGGGCTTGTATTCTGGTCTCACCATCTCAAGCAAGATGAAGAAGAAATGGAAAGAGTCCAAAGAATGGGAATGTGAGTAATTAGAAACATGGAAAGACATTTGAAAGGTTCATAAAGATTAGGGCTACAGAGAGGAAGTAAAAGAATTCCAGGAAAGTGCTATCTGCCATAATTCTGTAATATCAGAATAGAGATCTGAAAAAGTCAAGGTAAAGTCTGACTAGATAGAAAAATTATTTATTCCATTTATGACCCCCAAAAAACAACAAAAAACCACCCTCAAAGTCCTATTATACTTCAAAAGCTATTTACAGTTATATTATTTAGAAAATCTGAAATTGCATTTAAAACCAAAGGCAAATGAAATATGTTTCAACTACCCTAGCAGAAGTAAAGAACACCACCTAATGCTACAGTCTCAAGACAAGGTGAAGACACACGTATTCAAGGTTAACACCATGGTCTCTAGCTTTTTCATTTTTCCAAAATTTCTTCTTTCACGTATTATACATCTTTTTGCACACACACATCTGAGACATGTTCTACTTCAACTGAAAACGTGTGCCACCTCTGATCACTACACTGTAAAGTTGCATGTTTTGTTTAATACACCCAGACCTTGGAACAGATATCTTAAGATACATAAAGCATAAAGATTTCAGCCAGTCATTATTTTCTGTCACGCTTTAAAATTTTTTCAGAAGTTTAATGCAGATACACATAAGACTAATGAAAAAAAAAAAAAACGAACAAATCCAACAAAACCCTCAAAACTGATCATGTTTAATTGCTGTACACAATGTTTTCCTTTTATTTTTTGCTTTTAGGCTTAGGGGATTTGTTTATTTTTTTAACAGAAGCATCATTATGGAAAAAGGAGGTTATTTTTAGCCTTGCAGGAAAGCAACATTATCATTCATTCTGATTTCAGAAGTATCACCTGAATGCTTTTAGTTTATTTTTAAAATAGAGATATCTTTAACCCAAGGCTTTTCTATATTTCAGAATTAAAAGTCTTTCAGAAGATGATGAATCTCCATTTTAGGTGTCAATGAAAAACATTTTATTTAACTCGCCTCAAAAGTGAAAGGTAAAAAAAGCCATTTCTACATCAAGATATAACCTAATCCCACAGTTTTAGAATATTTCTGCCTTTTTTTTTTGTAAGCAGACTGATCTCTTAATTATCTCCAAATAAAAGAAAATATATCATAGCCACGATAAACCACTCTAAGTCATAATCTAAGTGGCGATTTTCACTGTCTACCTTCGATTAACAGTTTTCTCAATTGACTTCATACTCACTTCCATACTGAATACAAATACGAGCATGTTACATTGACAAGGATTTTCTCCATTTCTTAACTACATTATACTTAATTTGATATTGGAATTAAAAAAAAAAGTATGTTTTTCACTAAAAATTTTTATAGGGTGCAGGAATGGAGTAGGAAGGGAAAGGAAAACAATAGAGTGAGCTTTTTCCCACAGCCATACCATGCTTTTTGACACTGCAGAACCAATTAGCCATCTGACACTGACTCACCTCTCACTTAAGAAACAGATCCCTAGGGTACAACCCACTGACAATTCTGTGACCTACCTGTGCGTTTCTGGTACACAATTAAAAGTATTTCATGTCAATAATGTGTACTTTTATATGAAGAAGAAACAGAAAATAAAATGCATCAGTTTTGAACATACCGCTTAGCTCTTGCTGATTTGCTTGGGTACTATCAAGCTGAGACCAAAGCTGTCCGGTTTGTCCTTGTGACTGAGTCTTGAGCTCTTCGTGCATGATCTGAAGTTGCTCGAGCTATGGACAACATGTTAAAAAAAACAACCAAACAAAAAAACAAAAACCAAACAAAACACCCCCAACCTTTTTAAAACAACTTTGTTCTAATTGCTTATTTTATATGCAACAGACAGTTCTGTCAGAAATAGGTGGTAACACTTAGTGACAACTAGACTCTCAGCTCCTGACCCAGGCTACCAGAGATACTGAGTAGCACTTAACAGTTAGACCTAGTCCTCTAAGAGAAAGGAATTTGTTTCTGATGCTATATTTATCATCACTGGCAAAAATAACATACTAGCTAGATAAAAATGAAACACAGGAACCAGAAAATTAAGCATATAAATACAGAGGAAGAAACAGCACCAAATGGCACAAAGGAAATTGCATTCAAAAGATTTTGAACCACTACAAAAAAATCCCATTTACCTACTTCATGAGATGCATTTTAGTTTTTCAATAAAATCCCTAAATACAAACAAGTCGTGCAAATGATATGCATATGGTCTAGTTTTTGTTACATTCTATACAGAGTAATCAACGCCTCAAAACACATAAAGATATCTTTATTTCTTAGGTAAATCTTATTTACCTCCTTCTCAAGACTCTGTTCTTTTTCTTGGCTTTTTATCCTCATATCTTCTAGGAGTTGGTTATGTTCAGTCTGCAGCTGTTCTTGCAATTTGGTAATGGCTAACTGGTGCTGCTTCTCCAATTCTATACATTTTGCTAAAATTAAAAATTAGTTCTGTTACACCACCATCGTGGTTACTGAATAACCTGTACAACTTTTGTGCAACTAAAATAGAAATGGATGTCTCTAGACTAGAATGCTACTTACAAGGAATCACAAAAATACTTGAATAGTAAAGCACTTGAAAGTCAAACACTTCCATACAGTGCTTTCTAGTTCTCTGCATTCCACACTGTTAGCCAAAAGGTAACCAACAGTAGTGCTGAAGGGGTGAACATCTGCTCTCTGCATGCTTGAACAAGCATCCTGAACTAGAAGCACACACACTTGGAACAGGGAATCAAGCATTTCTTTATGGCTTAAACCGACAGAATTTCTCCTGTGACCACACTCAATAGCAAGCAGTAGAATAGATGGACAAGAAGGACTAGGTCATGCCAAGTACGCTCTGCCTCAGCACTGAGCACTCTCTGAACCCTGCAAACTTGCTACTGCCTCATTTGGTCAACAAATCTTGACCTTTCCAGAAAGAATCTACAATCAAGTAATGGCATTTCAGCCACAGTGAGCTGCAAGAGATGCATGTTATCCTCATGGAACAGATTTTAATGATACAGGTTCAGGGAAACCTAGTAAAAGTCACTGAAGGCTGGGAAGAACAAGCCATTGCTACAAACATGTCCTTGCAGCAGCCAAAGGCAAGCCAAATACTGTGAAAGTATCCGGCCCTTGGCAGGTCAAAAAGGCTACTCTTCAATTCTCAAACCTAGTCTTGCTGCCAGCATCATCCAGTACCCTTAATACTGCATTTCCATTTATTTGAAGTGAGTATTATTTCCCACGTCTCTTACTTGCATAGTGCCTCAGAGGCTAAGCAATCCCACTAGGTATCTCTTTTGACTTCATGTCACACCACGTCTCATGGCTCCTTTTCATGCCATCACTGACAGCAAATCTGACGCTATTGTGCTAGTCGACCATTATCTCAACAAATACGTCAGATTTTTGAGACCTACACAAACTTTCATAGTCCTACCTCCTATCTGCACATTAGCGAAAGACATAAAGATGTAGCTGGCTAGGTACTCATCCAGATTTCATTTTTCAAGTTAATGAAAACTCCAATTATAGTACTCAAAAACATCACTTCCAGAACAGTATTTCAAAAGGTTACTGTTCCATCAAGCTTTAACTATTCACAGTCCAAACCCAATTTTTTTTGTTAGAAGAAGCTTCTATTGCTATTAATCATAATTTTTATTAAATCAGTGACTGTCAAAGCCTGTTTTCAGCTGGCAGCAAAACATCACCTCCCTTTAATACGTTTGAAGGAAAACATAGTCCATCTCATATTCTGTGGAAGTCAAAATGCAACACAGCTAACTAGGCTTTAAACTATTTTTCATTTATGTCCCATTTTCTAGACAGTCTCATGCCATTGACCCACTTTTCAAGTAAGACTACATGGGTATATCTTGTATTTTCTTGTATTTTNTAGAGAGAGTCCAGCGTAGGGCAACAAAGATGACTGGGGGATTGGAGCACCTCCCTTATGAGGAAAGGCTGAGAGAGCTGGGACTCTTTAGCCTGGAGAAGAGAAGGCTGAGGGGGGACCTTGTTATTGCTTATGAGTATCTAAAGGGTGGGTTGAAGGAGGATGGAGGCAGACTCTTTTCAGTGGTTCCCAGTGACAGGACGAGGGGCAACGGGCACAAGTTGGAACACAGGAAGTTCCATTCAAACATAAGAAAAAACTTCTTTACGGTGAGGGTGACAGAGCACTGGAACAGGCTGCCCAGGGAGGTTGTGGAGTCCCCTTCTCTGGAGATTTTCAAGACCCGCCTGGATGCGGGTAAGGTGCTCTAGGCATTCCTGCATCAGCAGGGGAGTTGGACTAGATGATCCCTGGAGGTCCCTTCCAGCTCTAAAAATTCCATTATTCTTTTTATACAGATTCTAAAAACACTTAGTTAGCTTTGACATTGTTCATCTGCTTTCCAGACCATGGCACTTACTTTTAGACTGTTCATTCTCAAGAGAAAGAAGCCCCAGCTCTGTTTTGACTTTTTCTAATTCCATTTCCAGGGTTTTCTGCAGTTCCACCATTTCAGTTTGATGTTTTTCAGACAGCTTTTCACACGTGCCTTTTAAACGCATCTCAGACTCCAATTCCCAGTCTCTTTTGAGAGTCTAAGAAAGCAAGACATGTATTATTAAAGCAAACACATTTAATAAATTGGTACTTTTTTTTTTTCTCCTTCATTTATTTGTCCTCTCCAATAAATGTGTAGTAGACATGGGACTCCTACCAGGTGTAGTTTACTTAAAGGAGTTTTACTTTCTCATGTATGAAGAACAGAATCTGTACCTCTAATGCCTGGATATGTGTCTCTTCCATTTCCAATTCTATTTTCTTTCTCTGATCAACTGTGAAATAAAATACCACTTATCAATAAATTTACATAAAATGTTATGATTGAATGATAAGTACAAATATGGATGAGATTACCATTTTCAGTATCAAACTCAGGGCTTGAATAGGTAGTCATGCAGGGTAGGCACGCAGCAGCGTAAGATACCAGGTTCTATCCAAATCTGCTGTTATGCTATATCCCAGTAATTCACTTTCAGTTTAGAAAATGGGCATCTAGCAGTTACAACTGCAAAGACAACCCTGAAGGTTAAGTTGAGGTTAATTAGAAAGGAAAGTCTGCTTAAATCTACAGAAAGCATGATACCAAAAATACCCCACAGACCCTTATTACTAAAGATATAAATTCAAATGCCTATCAATGTTATTTTAGATGTTAACATTTCACTGCATGTCAATATGAAGTGTTTGAATAATCTCTCTCTTCAGAGACAGAGCAAAAGACACAGCAGGCAGCAGTAATAAGTAGGAAACTCTCTTAAAATTTCTTCTAAAAATGCCTAGGAAACAGATTGAAAGACAGATGCTATTATCTGCTCAATTACCACTGACACCAATGGATTCTTCCTTCCCAGCTCCTCCCCAGACTCATTTCAACTTCTTGTTCAGCACTTTTCTTGATCTGCAAGAACCCTGTAAAGGTCTATCAGTCCCCTTCTCACAGCTTCAAAGTACCGTTACCTTATCTTACAATTTTATTTCAAGTCTTTCAGTGGGAAATGAGAACTCGGAGACAAAGATGGTGCCAGCTACCCAGGCTAATGGTCCACTAGAGGAAGAAATATCACCTAAGTTACAAGACAGTGTCCCAGCACTCAAGTGACTTGGGTCATGTCCAATCATCGCCCACCTATAATGAAATGTCTTTCCTCTAGGTCCCGAGATAACAGTATGCACAACTCCCTACCAGGTCTCCTGTATCACAAGGCACATGGAGGAAAGGGAAGTGATTTGAGACAGTCAGCATGACTTCACCAAGGGCAAGTCCTGCCTGACCAACCCACTGGCCTTCTATGATGGAGTGGCTAAATCAGTGGACAAGGCAAGAGCTACATATGTCGTCTATGTGGACTTCTCTAAGGCCTTTTACATGGTCCCCCACAACATCCCTCTCTCTAAACTGGATAGATATCTATTTGATGGATGGACTGTCCAGTGGATGAGGAATTGTTTGGATGGTTGCATCCAGAGTGGTCGATGGCTCAATGTCCAGATGGACCCCTCAGGGGTCCACATTGGGACCAGTACTGCTTAATAATCAGTGACACAGACAGTGGGATTGAATGTACCTTCAGCAACTTTGCTGACGACACCTTGGCTTCACCAAGCGCAAGTCATGCCTGACAAATTCAGTGGCCTTCTACGACACAGTTACAGTGTTGGTGGTTAAGGGGAGAGCAACTGGACTTCTGCAAAATGTTTGACACTGTTCTGCACGACATCCTTGTCTCTAAATTGGAGAGACGTGGATTTGATTGATGAACCACTCGATAAATAAGGAACTGGCTGGCTGGTTGGCCGCACTCAAAGGGTTGCGGTCAGTGGCTTGATGTCCAAGTGGAAAGTGATGAGTGGTGTTCCTCATGGGTCAGTACTGGGACTGGTGCTGTTTAACACCTGTGTCAGTGACATGGACAGTGGGATCGAGTGCATCCTCAGCAAGTCTGTCGACAACACCAAGCTGTGTGGCACGGATGACATGCTGGGGAGGAGGGATGCCATCCAGAGGGACCTGGACAGGCTTGAGAGATGGGGCCATGCCAACCTCATGAAGTTCAAGGCCAAGTGTAAGGTCCTGCACGTGGATCAGGGCAATCCCATGTACAAATACAGGCTGGGCAGAGAATGAATTGAGAGCAGCCCTGAGAAGAAGGACTTGGGGGTGTTGGTAGATGAGAAGCTCAACATGAGCTCGCAATGTGTGCTCGCAGCCCAGAAAGCCAACCGTATCCTGGGCTGCATCAAAAGAAGCATGCCCAGTAGGTCGAGGGAGGTAATTCTGCCCCTCTACTCCGCTCTGCTGAGACCCCACCTGGAGTACTGCGTCCAGCTCTGGAGCCTCCAACATAAGGACATGGACCTGTTGGAGTAAGTCCAGAGGAGGGCCACAAAGACGATCAGAGGGCTGGCGCACCTCTCCTATGAGGAAAGGCTGAGAGAGTTGGGATTGTTCAGCCTGGAGAAGAGGTTCCATGGAGACCTTACTGTGGCCTTCCAGTACTTAAAAGGGGGCCTACAGGAGAGATGGGGACAAACATTTTAGCAGGGCCTGTTGCGATAGGACAAGGGGCAATGGCTTTAAATAAGAAGAGGGTAGATTTAGACTATATATATAAGGAACAAATTTTTTTACGAGAGTGGTGAAACACTGGAACAGGTTGCTCAGAGAGGTGGTAGATGCCCCATCCCTGGCAACATTCAAGGTCAGGTTGGAAGGGGCTCTGAGCAATCTGATCTAGTTGAAGATGTCCCTGCTTATTGCAGGGAAGGTGGACTAGATGACCTTTTAAGGTCCCTTCCAACCCAAACTATTCTATGATTGTCTGATTCCAGATTCTCCTTCTCAGCCCCTACATTCAAGCACTTATAAGTGGTTACAGACATATTAAGTTACATTACCAAAACGCACACAAAGAGCATTGATCTTAAGAACTGCATCCTGATCTCCTCCTGGTCCCAGATCCCAGCATCCCATCAGTTCACTATATTACTGGTGGTAATAAATGGTTTCCTGTTCATGGGTCAAAAAGACACAGCCCTAAAACATTCTCTTCCTCTCAGGGAAGGGCAACTAAAGGAAAGGTTCCTAAACTTCTTCAGTGAATTGCTGCAGGCCTCAAGCTCTGCCATACAGGTCAGAAATGGTCTCCTGGGAAGAGGCAAATATCCCAAACAATGCCAAAAGCATCATCATCAGGCCTTCAATACTATCGAGTGCAGCTTGCCTCTTGCTGATGTCAAAAAACAATCTCATATCAAACACATCTCAAAGGACACCCAACTGCAGGTTCTCACTGAGCCTTTCAGTTCCTTTCCAACTCCTTTATCCTCATTTTGAAATGACTGAGAGGGCAAGCCAGGAAGCATTTCCGTATCTTGTCAGAAACACAGGAGTAGTCAGTGCTGATTTAGGGCAACAAAAACCCTTAAGAAATATAGGGTGTAAGAGCTCTACTCTTTGCACCGATGAAATTCTTTGTGAGAGCTCTGTCTAATGCCTCCTGAAAGCAGCTAGTTCAGTATAGTGCTATTTTACAGAAACAGAAGCAAAACACCCATATAGTAAAAGAAAAATTAAACTTAAGTCTGGACAACTTCATTTTTGCATAAGACATGCACATGCTTGTCTAGCTGCTGTCCCTATTCAAAGCAACATCAGCCATCACTCAAAAGGCCAGCTCTACACCAAGACAGGAACCTACGAAGGAAGAATAATACTGATGGGGTTTCAATCTGGTCCATTATTCCCAAATTTTAATACCTAGATCTTGCTGATAGTTTGACTTAAGGTCTTCTTTTTCCTTCAGACACTGTTCTTTAATCTTCTCCTGCTCCAGCTGATGGCGGCTTTGCAGAATTGCTACCTCTTGAGCCCGCTTATCATTGAGCATCTCCCGCAGTTCCACAAGGGCAATTTCCTTTTCTTTTCTCAAGTTAGACTCCGTAAGCTCAAGCTGGGAGGTGTGCAGGTTATTTAGGCTCAGGCGTAAAGCTTCCAATTCAAGGTTGTGCAGTGTCTGTAATGGAGAAGAAAAAGGGTTTTTCCCTGCCCTGTAATGAAATGTATTCACTTTTTTCATGACTGGTTTCAGTTTCAATTGCTTTCAACTGTTAAACACATATAAGTTTTGCCTTTCTGTACTTGGAGAGTGTTTCTTCATGGCAGCGACAGAACCCTGAAAACAAGCTGCCTTTTGTTACAATGACATTTGCATAACATTTTCAGCGTGAAGTAAAAGGCTTTCCTTACTTGTCTCAACTTCGTCTCCTACCAAATACCTTGCATCTGTCCACTTCCTCCCTACGTCAGAGCAGAACACAAGCTCACCCCAACCTTTCACTGTCTATTAAAAAAATTACTCATATTTGCTATTGGTTATGATTCATTAAAAAGCAAAATTCTGAAGTGGTATTGGAAAAGTGGAAATAAAATTCACCATGCCTCATTAAAAAAAGTGAAGAATATCCAACAGTTAGAAACAGCAGCTAAAAACAGACCAACAAAACTTTTAAATTCATAAATAAACTAAATGGTACACCAACATCTTGTAGTTAGACCTAACCCTAGACATATTCTTTCCATTTCCACTTTGCATTTAGTGGAAGTGTTCAAAAACCCAGTAAATATTTAGAGAAAAAAAGTCAGGTTTACATACTTAAGTTTAGCACAAAAGCATTCCTAATTACATTAGTGGGAAAATTAAAGAGTGTGAAGGGTTTAGTATTTTTTATACATTTTTTTTATTAATTTTTGTTAAACTTAAATTGATAGGTTTTTTTAAAAAAAAAAAAACCAACGAAACCTAAATTTGTCATTTTTCACATCTTTAAGCATACAGTATTCTTCAGAATTAAAATATAATTGGAGTGAGGATCCTGGAGAACTCCTGTAGAAAATTCTACTACCACCCACCAAGGGAACACTTCTAATTCTTCAACTGCAGCATTACATAAAAAAGCATACATAGTATGCACAAAAATCAAGCAGCCTTCTCTTTACAACAGCCAGGTAACCGCTACAGCAATTACCGGTTTTCTTTATTTTACCTGTGATTGGAGCTGAGCTTGCTCAATGTCTGCTTTGTGTGTGGCTTCCATTTGCTGACAAAGTTCACCCAACAGGTGCTGCTGTTCTTTATTTAGTTCAGCACGAAGCTTCTCTATTTCCTCTTCATGTTTAGTAATCAGTTCAGAGATTTCATGATCGTGCTCTTGTTCATGTACCTGCAGAGAGAGAGCTTTCTTCAAAATACAGTTAGTTATCCCCCAAATAAGTTACTGAGCCAGAATTCTCCCCTCCTCCTGACACCAAATCAAAGACATCATGGAAAAAAACACACAAAATGAGTTTATTTTTCTAAAATAAACCTAGTTACAGCATTTACCTTTTTTATTATAGCAATCTGTTCCTTTTCTTCTTCTTCCAACTTCTGCTGTTTTTCCACTTTATCTTTTATTTCAGCATTTAATTCTTCTATCTGAAAACAGGCATACAAACATTTGCAATTACTACCAGTAAGCATTCCGAAATCCCAAGACTCCTGCCATTATCAGGGTTTCCTACCTTTTTCTTGTATGTCAAACTCACTTTAGTTAATTCAGCAAGGCATCGAGTCTCCATTTTATCAATTTCCTCTTTGTACTGTTTCACCATTTTGGATTGTGCCTCCTGTGCAGCTTGTGCAGACTGAAAGGACTCCTGCAAGCAAGTCTCAAGCTCCAAACAAACCTTCTTCAAATGAACAATTTCTTCAGTCAACTGGCTTTTGTTCTCACTGTATTCAGTACTTTTTGCCTTTATTTTAGCATTAAGTTTATTAATTTCTAGGTTGCTGAAGGTTAATCTGTCCTCATATCCCAGTCTTTCACACTCCTGTATATCTTTTTCGTTTCAGCATTAAGTTCATGTATGTTTTTCTCAAGATCGTCAATGATACTAGCATTCTCTGCTAGTGCTTTTTCTGTTTTTATTAGATCCTCCTCCACATCAGTTAATCTTTCTCCTAAGGCTGTTTTTTCCTTCAATAAGAGTGCTAAATTTTGTTCTTTATTATAGATTTCAGCTTTGAGTAACTCCTGTTCTTTTAGCAATGTCTCTTCAGATATGGTTTTCTGACCAAGCAGCTCTTCTATTGTCTGGTTTTTAGCCTTCTAAGCATCAAGCTGGCTTTGCATTTGATCCCTTTGACTTTGCAAAGCAGCTAACTGACATCCAAAGAGAGACTGTACTTCACTTATTACAGAATCAGAAGCTGTTTTCTGCTCTTGAACATCTTTCACTAAGCACTCCTGAGTTCGCAGCTGCACCGTCAACATTTCTCTTTCCTCCTGGAGGTCTTTTACCATTTCTCACCACGTAGATGATTTTGAGGCTTGATTTAAAGGCTCTACAGTACAGTAAGGCTGGCCTCCCTCCTCACCCTGCTGCTTTAGTAGAAACTTTATTTTTTTTTCAAGTTCTTTCTCCTTCTCTGTTTTTTGAAGAAGTTCTTTCTCACAACAGATCCGTGCTTCACGTTCCTCATCCATTTCCACACGTGTATGAGAAAGCTCAGCCATTACTTTTTCCCATTTTCCAACAGCTTCTTGGGTCTCCAGATAAGATTTCTTCAAGGCTGACTCCTTCTCATGGAGCTGCTCAGTTAGCTTCACACATCTCTCTACTGAACAAGTTGTCTCATCATCCTTTACGTTATCATGGTCACTTATTTCATTTTGCTGCAGGGAGCTATCTGACAAAAATGAAACAAAGGCCTCTGGTCCCACTTCAGTCTCTTCAAAAGTCTCTTGAGCCAAACCGCTAGAACATGTTTCCTCATCAAGGCCAAACTTTAATGGAGAAGGTATAAAATCTCTGCTGGGTTCTAAAAGCACACTACTGTCTAACCCACACCTACTGCATCTACCTTCTTCAATGGCATAACCTTCTGTAGTGCTGGATACATGTGACTCTTCTGGTCTCTCCATAGAGAAGAGATATTTAGCCAATATGCCTTCATCACCACTGAAAAGCCCTAGTTCTGACAAGTGCTCTTCAGTCAGGTTATCTCCTTCACTACTTTCATTACTCTCTGTGATCTTTGAATTTTTAACTTCTTCTAATTGTTCCCTTGAGGAGTCTACTCCCAAGCCATGCTGAAACTCTCGTTCTTCATGAACTAGCTCACCTTCACCTTTCAGCTGGTGCTGTTTATTCCACATCTCCTCAAGCTCTGCTCTCTGCAATTGCGACACCTCTGGTAAAATCTGTTTTTCCCCCAGTTTCATTACCTTTTTATTGGAGACAATCTCTTCATCATGCTTTTGTCTTCCATCTATACTTTTTTCAGCCTCATAAAGTTGCTTTTCATTTAATTCCTGGATGAAAGAATTCAGTTTCTGAGTCTCTTCATTCAAGGACTGTTTTTCTTTTTTGTATTGTTGGGCCTCCTTGACCTGCTCTTCTGCATCAGAAAGTTGAGACTTAAGGCCATCAATTAAATCCTTGTATTTAGTCTCAATTTCAGATTTTTCTCTCTGGAAGTCTTCCTGTTGGTTTTCAAGTTTCTTTCTTAAATATTCTTTATTAATTTCAGACTCAAAGACTATTATTTAAGTCAATTATTATGCCATTCAAATTCTGAATGTGTTCTTCAGAATTCAGAGCACAGAGTTCTTTAAGCTGTTCCAGTTCATTCTTATATTTTAAAATAATTTCTTCTTCATATACCTGCTTGGCTTCTGCAATCTCTCTTCTGTGGCACTTCTCCAGCTCAGCCCTCAAGTTCTCCAACTGTCTGCAAATATCCTTTTCATGACTGATTTTCAGTTCCTCAAGATGTTGCTGTTCTTTCCTCTTGGATAAAGCTATTTCATTTTTTAATTGTTATTTCTGAGTCCCGGAGAGAAAGGGTATGTTGTAGTACAGACAAGCTAAATCTTTCCAATGTTAGTAGACCTTCAAGAGTTTTAATATGTTGTTCTTTTTCTTCTATGCTTTTGTATAACTGTTGCATTGTACCCTTCATATCTCCTTCCATTTGGGCAAACAGTTTTCTTTATTTTTGGTATTCTTAAAAATAAAACATTACATACATAATATGCCATTGAAATACGACGTTTTAATTTCCTTAAGCCTCATGCTTTTAATTTATCTTCACAAATATATTTAATGTTAAGTGCAGGGTGTATCATTGGCCTATGCAACAGGGTTTTTAAGCACATCCTTGAGAGTGGCAAATACTACTGAAAGACTCTTCAAATGTGGTAACAAATATCAAATTGCCTAAGCAGTAACAAATGGTACGCCACTGACTCCAGAGAGAAAGAAAATAGCATGTCTCAAACGTCAGGTATTTTAATTAAAAAAAATTACAATAAAATAATATCAGAGCTACAGATACCTCTCCATCTCACATCCATCTGCACAGAGAAAACACCTCCTGCAGGCAGGAGTAGGCCAACAAAACAGCCATGTCAAATTTTCACTCAACTGACTCACTTAAAAGTTTAAAGCTTCTACCTATGGCATTGCTGGTTATGGGCTTAAAGGAAACCAGATCTTTTAAGCTGTTCCTTTAATGTATGTTAGTAATCACAATCCCTATAAATTTGTTTCTAAAGAAGGAGACTTTTTCATGACCATGCCACTACAGCACATCAGAGTTACCACCAAATTTGTACATATTGTTAAAAAAAAAAAAAGTATCTGTTCTGTGTTTTTAACTTTAACTGAGTTTCTTTATTCATAGTGCTTTTTTCTGGAATGATTACAGCAAAATATTCCCACACAAGCTTTTCACTTTGTTTTTTATGTGAAACTAACACGATTACAGATACAGTTAACTTTTACTCTCCTCTAGGTGTTTCAAGCTCACACGCAACTGCATTGTTATATGCTTACGCAGCATATCCAGCAACCTTCACCTCACTGCAAGCCTCTGTCAATTATGTTCCCACATGCCTCAGTTCAACACCAGATGGACCTGCTTCCGATGGAAACTTCTTAATGTTATACAACAGTTTAGTAACAGAGTTAAAGACCAACCCTTTTGCAACAGAAACTGACGGAGTAATTTCAACAAATAAGCAAATTTTAAAGAGCCAGAACTGAATCCTTATTTCATACAAAAAAAAATAAAAAATCTTAAATTGTGAGCAGCTATTCTGCCTTAGCTGAATATCATTCTATCATGAATAGATTTTTAATTCCATACTAAAGTGTCGTTTCAGTCCTGAAGCATCAATGTTACCTCACACACAAATTAAATGTTCATTACAGGCTAATCCTCCAGAAAGTACCACTTCGGCTTACACAGTCACAACAAAAACCTAACTACCTAGAACTCATAATTATAAAGGCACTTTAAAGTTTTTACCTTTTGAGAAGACTCAAGCTGTACTGCCAGGTCATCTGCTTTCTGACGCAGCATCTCCAAATGTGCATTTTGCTCTCTGAGATGGTTCTGAAACAAGGATATCTGCCACTGGGCTTCTAGTACTTCATTTTTCCCCAGGCTTTTACTCCTCAGCATCTCATTAACCTGGACACATAAAGGTACTCACAATCAGAAGAAAGTTTATATCAGAATAACTCATACACAAATCTCACTGTATGCATAAAATATACTGTATTCATTTACTACAGGTTTACCTTATGTCTTTCATTCTCAATGAATAAGAAACTCCCTAAAAAGTCAGACCAAACTTGTCATGTTTTAGACACTATTACTTACTGCAAAGATATAAATGTTAGATAATTTAACTCTATGAAGCCTCCAAAATGAAGCAGGACTTCCAACAGACTGGACATACTGGTAAGAGGACAATGAACAAAACTAGTCTTCTCTGCAAAGTATTTATAGCTCAATACTAAAGGTTTCTCTTTTCTCTCCATCTCCCTCCAAATGAAAACACTTACCCCTATGGGAGGCAAAATAAACTGTGTTTTAATAGTTTTTAAACTTTCCTCTGCTATCAAAGTTGACATGCTTCCACAAACAACTTGCATCGTGGCTTTAAACTAGATTGGAAGAAGGACGGGGATGTAACTGGGTTCGCTACAGGTGCCCGGGTGTAGCGGCCCAGAACTTGTGGGGCAGTGTGATAGTATTTTTGAGAATCAG
>VYXH01000824.1:142144-163211 GCA_013397275.1 Burhinus bistriatus | reverse complement strand
CGGCGCGGGCCGGCTGGAGGTCCCGGCCCGGGCTGCGGAGCGGAGCCGAGCGGCTCTGTCACTGTCGTGCGCTGCGGTGGAGCAGCCGAGCGCGGTCAGGCTGGCAGGACACCCCTTCTCTCGGGCTGGGGATCCGAGGTTCCCTTTCTCTCCTCCCTGCACACCATTCCCAGGGCTTTGTTGAGTTTCCTTAGCTGCCTTCCTGCTAATGTTGCATAGCACTGAAGGGTAGCAGCCTCCCCACCCCACTAAGCCATGCTGGATCGTAATGAATGATAGTTGCCATCCTTTTCAGCCACACTGGGTAATACTTAATCATGGCTAGCCAGCTGCAGCGTGTGTCACTGTAATAAGTGACACCCTCTTAGCCACCTACAGCTGACGAATAATAACAGATCCACTGCTGGTATACAGTACGCAATCTCACCTGCAGTGTTACATTGCATATTGCCACTCTCACCGCATCTTGAATTCTGCTGCTTGTTTTAAGTGTAGTGTCCTTAATTTTGGACTATACTGAGCACGTGTGACCTCCCTCTAGGTGTTGAGGAAAGGGGCAGTCAAGAAAAGAACAGGCAGTTTCTGAACTCCACCTGTTTGTTCCAAATGAAATCTTGACTGTTGAAAGTACTACTGTATCTTTCTAAAACGTGGACCTTATTTTATGATTTCACAGTGTGTCTGTGACCTTCTGTCTTCCCTGTGGGATTACATTGTCTACAGCATTGGCTCTGTGGTTAGAGAGCAACAGCCTGCTTGGGGGTGGGGTGGAGTTGGTGGTTGATGCTTTTGTTCTCATGGAGAAGGTAGCATTATGGTATTTTGTTGTTTTGTTTGGCTGCAGTAGTGTTTCCAATTCCTCACTCTTGTTTGTCGAAAACTAAATCGAAGCCTTTGCTTGATTTCTCTCCTGATAAAGGCATCTTGCTGCTCATACACGTTTTCCCAATTAAATGCTCTTTAGGGAAGCTGGTCTTGTTTGTTATGGTTCCTGGAGTGTACTATTTTAGAGGTTAGAGTTGAAAGAAGGGAACAAATGCTTTTAAAGTTTGCTATAAGTATTAGTCTGCACTCTAGTTAGCGATTAAGTTTTTCCATGTTTCTTTAGTTTACTCATCTGAATATTTGGGCTCCATTTCCTTTTGTTTATTGATTATTACAGGTTTGTCAGAAGTGTTTGCGTGTTTATGACGTTACTTTTATCCTTCTCAGAGATCTGTTAAAATATTGACAATAACAACTGTAGATTATTTTTTTAAAATAAATAAATAGTCAAATAATTTGAACATTAGGAAAAGCAGCATTTTAACAAGAGTGGGGAAAAAAATTTGTGTACTTTAGGTTTTTAATGCTAAATTTATTGTTCAAAACCCGTAAGTCTAATTCTCTGAAAACGTAGTCTTGTTTTCTTATTGTTAAATATTTTTAGCATTGGTGAAATGAAGTCTGTTAACTTTGGTTAATGTTATAATTAGATTACATTAAGGAGCCTGATTATTATTATTAGATGACCTGTTTCTGGAGTACAGCTCTGATGCGGAGTTGTTTGTGTGTATTAGGATTAAATATTGATGATAGTCCAGTAGCTGAATTTTTATATATTTTTTTTCAAAATAGTCAGTAAAGACAGTTTTCTTTCTACACTGTTCTGTAAAAGCTGACTTGCACAGGAAAAAAGTGCTTTCAATTAAAAAGCTGTAGCTGAAGAATGTAGTACCGAAATACCGCATTGTATTTTCATGGGCAGCTTGCAGTTCTTATGGGTTCTCAAACTTTGAGATAAAGCATATGACTTTTCTGCAGTCAGTGTAAGCTGAATGTAAAACCACAGTTTTTTTCCCTGTGAAAACTGTATGCCTAAACCTCAATTATGGTACATGGGTTTATGCTGCATTGGAGTAGAATAGTAGGAATTTACTGCAGTCAGAGTACATTACCAGTTTCTTGTTTGCAGTGTGTGGCACAGTCCCTCTATTTGCATCACTAGGTATGTTTTGATCAAAACTGTTTGTATGTACAGTATAACTGAACCTAAATTGGACAGTGGCAGAACTAGATATAATGAGAAAGTGCACAGAAACATGAAACAAGTAACTGAAAATGAATTATTAACTATTTGAACTATTATTTAAAATGAAGTGGCTAATTTATGGCTGGGGTAATAGGACAGTATTTTGGGGGTTTGTGGAGTATTTTTGGTTTTGCTTGTGAATGGTTTAGTGAAACTCACCATTTTAAGATGACGAAATTAATGAAAATGTTGTTTAATTAGAGAAGCACGTTTTGAGTGCAAAACACTTTGTTATAAATAATTAGTGATACTACAAAAATACCTGTAGGCCTCAATTAGTTTAAACTTTGCTGTGCTAGATCTAATAAAACCATACAACAGAGAGATTTTCTAATCCTAAGAACTTAATTTTGTGTCATTTTGAAATGACGTAAAATAAGGAATGGTGTCTCCTCTGTAGCCTGGGGCAACCTGATCTTTAAAATACTAAAAAATAATGGAAGAAGCCATTGCAAAAAACCCTTGCAAAGATTCCTATACCAGCAAACAAGTGAACAAAATTTAGAAAGGGTAGATAAAAATTATAAATGCTAGGTATAGATTTGAGTACTTGATTAGCAGTGAAAACCTCTGTAATAGCAGTATACAAGATAGTATTGGATTATTGTTCAAACAGGTTGAGAAGCCTTGAAAAAGACAAAAATAACTGACTGGGGTTATCACTGGTATGATGTTTTCCATAGGCACTGTAAAGTAAAAAAATTGTTTTAGTAACACTTTTCTAAGTACCAGACTATGTAAGTTATGTGTCTGAATTAGTCATCCCAAAGTTCCGTGGTTAAGAGGTGTTTCCTGACCCAGAGTACTTAATGATTTAGGGGTAAGGGAAGATGCATCAGATCTGTGATGACATAGGATAATGTTTGGCATCCGTACGGTGAATTTTAGCGTAGTGGTCTAGGTGTGCCAGCCATCTGGTCGTTTTGTTTGTTTGTTTGTTTACTGTTTGTTTTTAATGAGGACTATGGGAAAACTTGTAGGAGGTTTTTGAAAGAAGAACATACTGCTTTGTGAAGCTCTCCCAACCAAGCTTTAACCTAATCTACATCCCGATTAGTAATTTTAGGATGAGGACATTGACTAGTAAGGGTCTTGAAGTACAGAATGAAGCGGATGCCACTCAACAGATGGGGGGGGGGCAGGAAGGAAGACTTGTGTGATCTGACCTTAGGCTAAAAAAGCTATCTAGAGAGGAATGTTCAGAATAAATAGAACAGGGTCAACTCTGGATTTTGAAAGAAGAAGACGGGTGCTTCACTAGTTCATATGTGAACTGCTGTTGTCACAGGATAAAATTTAAAGTACTAAAGGCATATCTTGGTGATGTTGTAGACATTGCCAGGATCTCAAAACCAGGTTATTTCTAGGACCTATAGAGAACCATGGTTAGAGGGCTGATGCTTTAAGAGTGCTGAAAGTCAATGACTTGCAGTGGTGGAAAGGAGACCGAAGCAATGATAGAAAGAGTAAGACCTGTGTTTTGTCTGTGCTGAGACTGAGCTGATAAGTGAGGCATCTGTACAGAGAAAGAGAGATGCAAGCTGAGGTGTTAGCTTGGACAAACACAGGAGATGCGAAGTAGAAAGTATGTTTCTGAGTAACGGCAGGAAGTTAATAGTTGAATTCGAATCCTGGCCCTGGATGAAGTGAAGGAGAATGGAAAGGGATGCAAGATAGAAACCTATTAAGTTGATTCATAAAAATAGTATAGATGAATGAGGAGGCTTCTTCAGGAGGATACACTGAAAGAACAATTAGAACGATAAGGGATGAATTGTGACCGCAACAATGCCAAGGAAACCAGGGAGAATATTTCCAGAAAAGAAGCATTGCTGGTAGTCTTGGTGATTAGCAGGTCTAGGAAGATAAGGATTATGTATTGATTCTGAGCCTCATCATAGGCTTAGGCTGCAAAAGATGTTGGTGAGAACGGTTTCAGTAAAGCTCAAGGAGTGGAAACAGGATTATATAGACTATAGGAGTAAAATACAAGGATGGGATCTTCAGGCTACAGTTTTTACTGTCACTGGAGGTTTAAACATAGTGCTTATTAAGATTTGAGTAATAGCATAACTACAGCTATTGTGTATATGCACATGATGAGTGTTAAAGGTTGGGAAAAACTCGTTTACAATCAAATGAGTAGATGGTTTTGTGTGACTAACGTTTAAATCATTACCAAGGAGCACATCAGTGTCTTAAGTCTGGCTATTGGGAAATCTTTGTGAGCACTATATTCTTGAAGCAGTTTACTGAGATGCTTGCGAATATTCTTTTAACCTATTGTAGTTTCAGTGGGAGCGATTTTATGAAGTTAAGCTCTTGATTTGGATTTTATTTGCTTTCATTGTTTATTTGTTGTATTAAGTAGCTCTTTGTCATTTCTGACTTATTCTGATTGATACAGAGCACAAAGAAACTTTGAAAATAATCTTTTTATAGCTCGATTTCTCCAGAAATAATCTGTAGACTGTTTCATTAGGCATAATATGTGTGCGTTTTTTACTGCTAGTTAAAAGGCAATATCCTTTGCTGGCATCTCTTTGCAGAGATAACTCTCTTTTAAGAATGCTATTCCGTACTATGAATTGCGTAATGATCATGGGTTTGTGAATGAGAGAGTTTCTTTCCTCTGACTTGCTAATTTCTACTTTGCAGTAATAATTAATTCTAGGGTTGTTTTTTCATTATTTTGAACTTAAGCAATTTCTATATTTAAAAATAATGTGAAAAGAAGCTAAAGCAGCCTATAGCTACTTAAAAAGCCTTCCGAAAAGACCTGTGGTGCCTTCATGGGCAAAGATTTTGAAAAAAGGTGTTACAGTTAGTAACTCATTTGGTGAAGAGCACAGTTAAGGTGCAGTACATGCCTATTCTATGCTATATTTGTTCTTTGATCAAATTGAAGAGAGAAATTTTAACTTTAGGTTTGTAAAATACACATTTAATACAAACATGTATTCTATCTTATGCAATACATTTGAATCTCTATTGGGAATGAAGAATGTAGTTTATGCAAAATACTGGTTTCACATTTGGAGAACAAATCATGTCAGCAGAATTTTAAAGTGTCAGAACATCTTTTTTATGTTTGCAATACTTGCCACCGTAAATTCTTTGGATGTTAATTGCAAGCGCATTATTAACTGACCTATATGGCAGTGTAATGTGCTGAATCACTGCCTCCCAAGAGCATTTCACAGGCAAGGTGTACTATTAAGTGGACTTTTTAAAATTTACGTTATTGCAATATTTTTTAAAATTGAGCAATTGTAGAGTTTCCCTGCTTTTAAAGAGTTGCTTATTTTTTTTCTCTGTATTTAGGTCAAGAAAGGAAAAAGGTAAATGTCACTAGCTATATGGTCAGATGAAATCTTAATTCTGTTGACAAAACTGGATATGCCTTTTATGTCTGTAGTATTTTAAGGCAAGTTTGTAATTATAGGTGTAAAATTATATTCTTGATCTTACTGAATTATCATTATTTTTATGTGGAAATACTTACAATGTTCTAATATTGTACACTTTCCATACTTGTCTTGAACATACTTGCAATAATTAATAATTAAGATTATATGAGGCAAGGAAGTAATATGGAATTATGGTTGTCTCTTTCCAATGTAAAAACTCAGAAAACAGCCGATAAACTTCTTTGAGGAGAAAATTTTTAATAGAAAGTAGTAATTTCCATATCATTATATTCTTACTGAGTCTTGGAAAAGTAAGAGCTAAACTTAGAGTTTGACATTTATCTCATTTCCTGGGGTTCTACTTATGTTGTGGTGCTCTTTACTCATAATTTGTGTGTGTGTATTTTGTGGTTGCTACCTTTTTTTAAAAAAATGTTAAGTACCCTTTGCAGCCTAAAGAAACTGTCTTTCATAGCCTGTTTCTATGTGACATTATAGGCCACTTTTCAGAGCTGATGTATACTATTTAAAATAATTTCGTTTTCTGAAAAATACTTCATACTCTTCAACTGGAGTTTAGTTAGCCAGATAGTGATATATGGCCATGTATCTTCATGCTCTTTTGCTTGTAAATGCATAAACTACATATCTGCAGCAGTAAACTTTTTTACCAAGAAAGGAGAGAAGGTAGAGGTTTCAGTATGTATGGCGTGAGACGCTACTTTATTAAGGTCGTGATTTTACATCCTTACAATAGACAGAGGCTATAACTTTACACGGATAAACACTATTTTTGTGTTCCATTTCATATTTTTTGTATTTTTTTGAAAAGCTTGACTGATCTATAAGATTTTATCATAAGATATAATCATTATAATGTTTTACTATTTTGATTAATCAGATTATTCGATGAATGACATGCTGCTGGGGTATGATTTATTCTTTCTAAAGCAATTTGAACATTTCAGTCAACAGCATGTTTCTTCAGTAATTTAATGAGGCTCTTTTTTGAACATGTCTTTTTACATAGATAAGTCCTGAAAACACGCTTGTTGAACATAAGTATGTATTCCTATAATTATTTAAATAAAGTTGTTTTCATTGCTTCACTTGGAAAAACATGAAGACATTAAGGTGGTTGTGTTAAGGTATGACTTTTCCTCATTTGTTTCTCATTCAGGAGCAAGAACTATCTCCTTTTCATTGTAATTGCATGACTAACTTGTATGAAGTGCCATTTAATCAGTATATTAAAAATCCAGATGACTTATTGTAATGGGCAACAAGCTGTATTGGCAAGTGGTCATTTTTGAGATTACACCTATAACTTAATTTAATTTTTCTGCAGTCTTTTGATTGTTAATCTATTTATAGTTATTTGAGTAGCAGAATGAACATTTATAATTTTCCCTTTATGAGTATGGACAAATGTAGACATTTTTCCATATGTGCCAGAAAAAAGTCTTTCTACTGGTATTCTTGATAACATTGCTTGGTCTGTAGAACACCTCGTCTGCACTTCGTTTTTTTCCAAAGCTATACTTGTGGCATATTTCCAGCGTGCGGTGCTTTGGGACGTTACCAGGAAACTTGGTATCAGAACGAAACTTGATCGGGCAGCCATGAAATTCAGAATTTTCTAAGTCTGAGAGAGGGAATCGATTGTGTAAAGTACTGGTCCCTAATTTTTGCAGGACCATAGAAATAGCACAGAGTAAAGAATATGCTCTAGGCAGTATCCTACTTTTCTTTTCCTGGTAGCTCTTATTTTAACTCTGTGATTTAATTTTGTCTGGGAGCAGTGGCAGAGGATCTTGCAGGCAGTGTTTCTTTTGCAGGCTGTGGATTAGGAACTGCCAGTGTTGAAAATAAAGTTAAACTTGTTTGCTTACCAGCAGAATTTGTAAAACTAAGCTTTTATCAGTTTTTGATACGCGGTGGGGGGAGTCTCTGATAATGGGTTACTGCTTTCACCAGCGCTCTTACGTAAAGGGAACTTCAAAATGAAGGTCTAGAGAATCGGAGGTGCTTGTGCTCACTCTGAATTTGTGCCGTTGCGGAAGAGTTCTAAGGCCTGGCATAATAGAATAAATAATAATTAAACTTACTCGGTTATGCTGTTGTTGTTGTTGTTCCAGCCATCCGCGTAAAAGCCCTTCATGTCCTGAACATGAAAAAACAAGCACAAAAAACCAGTGACTTGCCAAGGTCAAATGCAGAGTCTGTGGAGAGGTGGAAATAGAATTACTGTCTCACAATTTGGTTCTTGTTGCTCTTTGTGGTTATGGGCCGTTCAGAGTTTGCTGGGTTTTGACAGGTGGCATCATGTCTTCTCTCCCTAGTGCGACTGTGTTAAAAGTGAAAGATGGGCAAAAGATAGCAGACTTTCTTAGGTTCTTAATCTGCGTAACAGAAAGGTATGGTAAGGAAGATTAAGAGTGACTGTGTTTGTAATTAATGTGTTGTCGTAATAGTGAGGGATATTGGAATAGACACTAGGGAGATGCTACCCTTACATAATTGAGACATAAAAGCAATGGATGGTGCAAGACGAGTGGATAAATGTGGCATGAAGGAAAATGAAGTGGTACTGCAGTGTGCTGTAGCCATGTCTTTATACTACTGAAGAAATTCAGTATAGGTATTTATTTTTAAAATTCAAAATATTTTACCACTTTCCAAATCAGCCATCCAATTCTGGCTTCAGTAGTGAGTGTAAGAATTCAGAAAAGAAAAAGCTTTATTGAAAGACTGGTGTTATTCTGCATGTGTGTGTTTCTTTTCATGCTCTCTTAGTTTTGTAGTAGATATACAGTGATGACTAGTAAAATCTTTAATAATGTAGTATCTTACAGAAGTGAGGGGGATATAGCAAAACTATTTTGGACATGTCTTTTCTGGCCGAGTATTTTTCTGGCCAACTTTTTTTCTTCTGCTGTTCAGCACTTCTTTGCCAGCACTGAGTCCTGGGGTGTTGTTTTTGGTTTGGGTTTTTTCTTTTCCTTTTGGATTCCAATTTTTTTTTTTTTTTTAGTATTGCATGGTTGGTGTTGGTTTTGGTTTGTTTTGTTTACATGTGCATTACAAATCTCTCATTAATAAGCTATGCAGAGCAGTTAATCAAAACAAGTGTTTGGGATCAGGCTTCCTCTTTGGAAGAGGCTTGTAGCACGCTTGGCGCATTGTGACAAACTCTTTCAGTCAGCACAGATGATACTAACTTTGAATCCTAATAATGATGTAAAAGTTTAAGAAATCTTCATTTAAGTACTAAATTTACAAGAGTGGCTTCCAATACTAATTTTTTTGCTGCTGATTATGGAGGGGAATGTCCCTCTTAATTTGTCTGCAAGAGTGATAGAAGAATATGTTATATAGAGATAAAAAAATAGGGAGTTCTCTAGATCTGAAGTAATTTTTTGCCATAAAGGTCATCAGAAACAGGAAAGTTAAGGCGTAAAAACTTATATCTATTTTAATTAATAATACAGACATTGTCCAGGTTCATATTCAGTTTTGATAATGCAGTAAGTAAGATTTATGTTTGCAGTGCTTACGTTTAGATAGCAGCACTCTCAGAATACTAAGAACTGTGTTAAACGTGAGAACTATGCTAAAAAAAAGTCAGAACTTTTTGCATTTTTATTTGCAATGGGCAAAATACCTGTATTTCATGACAGTTGACAGGCAAAACAAAGGAGTCGTTATGAAACAATGTTTAAAAAAAGTCCTATTAAAAAGTTTTACTCACAGTTAGCTTGTTGAAGAGATAAATCATACTTCAAATGGTAGCAAAGGAAAAGTGGACCGGGCTCTCACAGTCATTTGCAAGTGTTAAAGGCTACTGCAAAGTATAGGACAACTCTTCTATTGGATCCCTTGAGCTGTAAGGAAAATTGTTCTTCTTTTTGACTAGCAGCTGCATCTACGTGTACCTTTTGAGACTGCAGTAAATAAAAGGTGACTTCAGAAGATACGCTAAAGGTACCCAACAAGGAAGAGTTTGAAGCCAGTCCTTGTGTGAGTGTTGCCTGAATCTAGGCTGAATTTCCATACGGAAATAAAATATATAAGAAAGAACTCTCTGGACATATCCAGTGGTTTTCCAGTGTTTCATCCAGATAGTTTTTCTGGACAAAATCTTTATTTATTTTTTTTTTTTTTTATATTGTTCAATACTTAGCAAGCAATCGGAAACCCTGAACTGACTCCACTGTTTCACCTGACTGCTGTATGGCACTTAAAGTTATCAGTAGACTGGTTAGACTTGTCAGTTTGCAAAGTCATGAAGGTCGTATTGCATCAGTTCAAATTTGAAATTTTATCTTTTTCTGTTAGAACAGTTCTTAAAAAAACCCCAAAGCAACAGACCTGTGTTTGTCAGAAGTTATTAAGCAGTGATGAGTGTTACATCTGCAGAGATAAGAGACTTCTTCACTTACTGGAAGTTTTCTTCTGTGCTTCTGATGCATGGGATTCAAATTGTGGATATTGTTGTTTAAGGTACTTTCTTAACGTAGATTTTACTGGTGGCACTTTTGGTACTTTCTCTGTTGTATTCAGTAGTCTCCTACTTAATGTCCTGATTTTAGACAATTTCCTTCAGTAATGAGATTACTTTTTTTTTTTTAAAGATTGAAGATACTATTCTACCAGTGTCCAAATTGCTTTCCTAACAAATATTTTTCGCCTTTTGTTTTGACATTAGTTGAAAAATGTGTATAGCCGCTGCTTGGCATTCCTTTCCTCTGATTCCAGTTTAGATCCAGTCAATTCTGCTTCCTCTTGTTATATATACAGCATACTGAAATAATATTGGGGTTTTTAATTTTTCTTAGTTACTTTCAGTTGTCTTCCCTCCTGAATTTTGTGACCAGCCCTCAGTTAGTTTTGCTTCTACATCTCTCTCCACTTTTTCTGTGAAGTTGCTGTATAAACCTTCTTCTCTTTGTTCCTGGGCAGTCTATGCTCACTTATATTTGTCCAGAGCAGTACTTTCCAACAGTGTTGCTCCTTAGTCTGGATCTGTCATGCTCTTTTTTTTTTTTTCCTCCCAATTTTTGCTGTTACTAGTCCTGTAAGGCTTGTGAGCATCACCACCATTATCTACAGAATGGGGAAGTCACTGTTAATACTCAACCAATGTGATAATCTAACAACTGTATGTTTTAGGTCAAGTCCAAACCCTATTCTTTACTTTTTGGAACTTGGAGCTTGACCACATCAAGGGGTTGTCTAATGAGCACTGGTATGCTGCTTGTCTCCCAGCTAAAGAACTGGTGAGGACTGGAGAGAAAATAGAATCTAAAGAATTCAAGAACCCCAGATATCTTGTGTAACAGAAGATAAGATATTGATATGGAGAGATGAAGAAAATTAAGTTATATGGGGAAAGCCAAAGAAAGATCTGAAGTGTTAATATTGTGAAGGCAGGAAATGTATTTTGGGAGGGGTAGGAAGAAGACATAGTGGAGGATCACTTTATTTTGGAGGAGTTTCATTGAGTATATTGAAAGCTGTGAAGAAAAAGGACACTTTATTCTTACTAACATGGTTCATTTCTAAAGCGACAGAACCGGGAGAAAGGATTATTTTTGAAGTGATGAAAACAAAGAAAAGCTCAGACCAGGTTTTGGAGAAGAGAAGGTTGAGGGGAGACCTTATTGCTCTCTACAACTACCTGAAAGGAGGTTGTAGTGAGATGGGAGCTGATATCTTCTCCCAAGTACCTAGTGATAGGACAAGAGGAAATGGGTTCAAGTTGTGCCAGGGGAGGTTTAGGCTAGACATTAGGAAAAAAATTTTCACTGAAAGAGTTATCAAGCATTCGAACAGGCTGCCCAGGGAGGTGGTTGAGTCACCATCCCTAGAGGAGTTTAAAAGTCGTGTAGATGTGGTGCTTGGAGACATGATTTAGTGGCAGACCTGGTAGAGTAGGGTCAATGGTTGGACTGGATGATCTTAAGGGTCTTTTCCAACCTAAACGGTTCTATGATTCTATGAAATAAGCATTGCCCAAAAAGGGGTGTGTGTATACAGATAAACTTCAGGTTGTTTGTTTTACAGCTTTGTTATGCAACTTGAATTCATATTTACTATACAGAAAGTTTCTCCTAACATAAGATGGGTTAAAAGAGCATGTGTAACTTTCTGCATAAAATTGTAACTTTTTTTTTTTGCCTCCTTCCATGGTTGAATACAAACATTAGATTTGCTTTTCTTAATACCTTTTCAGCACCTTAGAGAAATAGTATTCATACTGGAGTGTTTTAATCTAGGTTTAAAACTACCAGTTTGATTGAAATAGTTCTCTCCTACATTTGTTTTTTTCATCAGAGAAGGAATCTTTAGTAGTTTGTAGATTTTGTGACACACTTGTCATGAACTTGTCTGCTATTGTTGCATCACAAAAAAATATGTATTTTAAAGGTTAACATCAAGATATTCCTGAAGTAGATGTGTAACACTGGTGTGTGCACTTTTTCCTTTGACAGTGAGCCTCAGTTTACTCTCGGTGATTAAGCAGCTCATGTAGCCCTTCAGCTAAAGCACTCCTCCTCCCTTTATTTTGCCACAAAATTTCGAAAGTCAAATAGGTATGTCCTTTGGATATCAGAATTGAATGATAGTTCCAGCCAGCAAGGCTTGATCTATGCAACCTTTCTCCTTTGGTAAAAGGAACCTTCGAACATTCAGTCTTGCAACACTGGACTGTAGCTGGAGAAACAGGAAGCAAACACTTAAGCTTTGTCCCAGATCTTCATTGCTCCTTCTGTCTGTGGCCTCTTCCTTTTTTCAGCTGCTTTTTTAATTTCTGGCATGGAAGCCAAAAGTAACTTCATGCTGTTCTCCTAAGAGTTGAGTCATTTATCAGCTTCTCCTTTGCCAAATAATCTGTAATGGAATCCACTACATTTTCCTCTGCCTGAGGCAATTTACTGCATTGTCCACTTGCTTTTGCCTTTTTGTCTGAGTCCTCTTGATTCCTTATTCTGTCCACTTTGTACAGTGTCTACAATTAATTGTAGCTTTTATAAACATCTAACAGCTTGAGGACTCTGAGTTTAAAGTGCCCTACGTCTTGGCACTCTATCGTTCCTGTAAGTAGCCTGTATTCACCTATAACTCATACTGCTGCAAACTTTATCTGTTGGGTGGCATGCAGGTTCAGGGAGCTCTAGTATGCCTGAAAGGATGGACTGTGTTGTGTTTCATTAGAAAACCAGTCAGGATAACTGGAAGTCTCGGGACCTCTCTGTACTCCTTGTGTATTGTGAAGAGTGGTGCCCTGATGGTGAGTATACTTGAGGTTTGTCTGAAGGTGTGCTAGCATTGTTGACCAGATCTTGTAACTATTAAAAGTAGCATAGTTGAGCAGCTGTTGGGTGCCTGTTCATGGCATTGTTTGTGTAGTTAACAAAGATATGTTTCCCAAAGGACATTGTGCTTTGTAGTTGCCAGTCTCTGGGGAAAACTGGAAAATCCTTTCCTTGGGTGGGGGAAAGGAACTTAAATAAACCAAACAAAACAAACCACAAAAAACCCCACAACCCCCCTCCAAAAAATTATCTGGATCTGCAGCTTCTTTTTTTTTAAAAAAAAAAAAAACAACTCTGTTTTCTTATTTATTTAAATTAGCTTTGTGAAAAGCAAATGCATAACTAGTGGAGATCCATTACGTGTTCCCTTACTGTTTGTAGTTAATTTTATTAGTAAGCATTTGTATTATCATACTGCACTTGACAGCTGGCTTTCTGTGCGTACCTTCTGACAGCTGTGGCATTCTGTTGCAGTGCTCAGGTCAATGGTGAGCATCTGTGGCTTCTGAGCCACGTGATTTGCAGGCTTTTCAAGTGTTACTCTGATATGAAATTGGCTTTGCTGACGTGTTAAAACTGAATTTTAGTTCTGGGGTGGGATGAACCTTTGAGGCTGATCATACTGATGATGCCAAGTTGCCTTGGGATTCCCTTGCACATCTAGTGTAGCCTTGTTCTATAGCAGAACTCTCCTGTGGTCTCTTCTCTGCCCTACTGGTCTCTAAAGCACATAGTACATGTCCTTTACTGTCTACAGTGTGCTTGGACCATGTGAGGTCCAGTTATTAATAAAGGCCGTGTTCATTCCTGGCATCAACATTGGGCTCAGAAATCCCCTGAACTGAAAATAGTCATAGACAAAAGGATGTTCAGGGGAAATACCATTTAGGCTTGTCTGGTTCTTACTCCAGCTGTTCATTAATCCTGCTCTTGGAGATGGACAAATGGATTATGGGAGCCTAGGCCTGAATAAGAATAACCCCTGCATCCACTAGCAGTGAGAGCAGAAGGCCCTGCACCTCTGGGTGGACTGTGTTAACTGTGCCCTTCTTCATTGCCTCACTTGCTTTGCAGCAACAAAAGGGACTGGAGGGGAATGGATGGACAGTAGTCTGGGGTTGGGGAAGAGAATGAACTCTAAATACGAGGGTATATGATGATGTGTGTATGTGTGTGTAGAGGCATCCTAATCTTTTGTCTCAAGTTTTCTGAAGATGTCTGAAGAAATTCTGGAGGTGAGAAAATTAAATTTCACTATTGCAATGTTGAAGTTGCTGATTCTTTAGTTGGATTTTTTTGTTTTTTTGGGGGGTTTTTTGTTTGTTGTTGTTAAGGTATGGAAACATTGAATGGCTTTTCTGTTTTTCATGTTCTTGTATTTAGCTGTAGGGAAGTTGGTCTTTATCCCCCCCCAAGGGAGTTTCCTGTATATATGGAAAAAATACAAAACAGAAGTGAAAAATACCTCAGGCTTCCAAACCTGCTGCTCACATTTCACTTCTCCCACTACCCTTCTCGTCATAGAAACAGTCTAGCAGTTCTTCCTCTGTCCCCATAGCAATATCATCTATTTAAAGAGCTAGACACCATCATAGCTAATATGGTAGGTAACTTGGAACACAAAATTATTACAACAACCTGTGAACCACTGGGGAAATTAAAAAAAAAAAAAAAAAAAATTACGTTACACAGTGAAATAATTTTCTGGTGTTTATCTTTAAATTGCCAGAATTTTTTATTAGGCTTTCTTCAGGCTAGTAAACATAACATAATTTGATACCTGTTCCAAGAGGCTTATAGTCATAAATAAATTTAGTGTGCAACTCATGGGGCTTTTTTTGTTTAAAAATCCACTTAAGGCAGAGGCCATAAAATTGTGTGTAACTCAACAGTTAAGTTGCATTTCGTAATTTATTATTGTCATTAGAAATTCTGGAGACCCTCTGCTTACAATCTGACTGTAGAGCAAACAGTTGGTTTCTATATTTCTTGTGCCTGGGTGAATAGCATGTAGATAACAAATTGAAAAGACTTGTAAGATGAAATGCTGATACTGTATTCTATATGCATGAATGCTGTTTTGACAGTATTTAAACTTTCCCATAACCATATGAGATAATTTAAGCACTTTAAAATTGGCATTCTGAATTTTCTTCATTTGTTTAGACTGCATTTTGCATATGTTATTTCCAAGTTCTGCTTGTCTCTTTCAGTGACATTGATATTTTGGAAATTTCTATCTAGCCTCCAGTTTTCATAAAAGTCATAGCAACTTAATTGTCTTCAAAAACTCTTTTCTTCTTTTTAAACTTATTCGGAACTGATTTATGGATTCAAAAGTTATTGCAAGGGTGGCTAATCAGTTTTATAGCGTAAGCTTAATTTTTTGGTAAACTGGGAAACTAAAGCAAGGGTGAAGGAGTATTAGCTGTTAGTAGAATATTAAGCCTGCTCTATGGACACATTGCAGAAAAGATACCGTCTCTTAAAATGCGGAGTTCTAAGCCATAACTTCTAATACAGGTCATCCCCCAGTTTTCTTTAGGATGAGACTTTTTTTTGTTCATTTATCTTGGCTGCACAGGCATTTGCATGTTTTAATTCAGGAGTTCAGCTTATCTATCTGATTGCTGAACCTTAATAATTGCATTTGTCCATGGTTTTCCCATTTTTCTTGGAGAGCTCAGTCTGCCCTGTTTGAAGCAGCAGTAGGCAGGAATTGTGGGAAGGAACTCTCCCTATTGATTAGTGTGTTCTACTTGGCAGTCCTATGTTGGCAATCATTTTTAAACCTGTCAAGATACGACTGAGATGGTGGTAGCTGCTCACTGAAATGACTTCTTAAATTTTGTTGTTTAGTACTTCAAAACAGTTTTGACAATTTACTTTCCCTTCTGGCCTGAATATACTTGAAAGGATGAGACAATGTTTTGAAAAGAGGTTGGGTTCAGAGCTCACCAGTTGGGAGTCTTCACAACACTGCTTAGGCACGCTTATCATGCAGTAAAATCCTTATACAAAAATTTGTGCCAGCACAGGCATTATTCTGAGAAACTAGTGTTGTAGCAGACACAGGTTCAAGATCATACAGAAGTTAAGTGCTGTCGGGTAAAATTTGTTGTTTAAAATACTAGTCCCTTAAAAGCTTAGAATACCTAGGTCAAGTAAAATTTGTCCAGAAACATTCTTGTTTTCAAGTTGGCTTCATAGTTTGTAGTGTACCTCATTAAGATGCAGGGAGAAGTTTTACCAGTAATTTGCATCTGTGTGGAGTTTAAACTTGACAAACCTGAAAAGCAAGCCTGCTTGAATTAAGTATGATTCACACACTTTCCATTTAAAAAAATGGACAATAATAACTGCTTTGCATTTGTGCTCTGCAGATGTTTTTCTTATGAAAAATGCCCCATAAAAGTTACTCAGGCACAACAGGAGCATATGTAACTAGGTAAGAAAACTGTAACATTTCAATACCAGAAGAAAGGATGATAAGGCGTTAGCCTGCTGACATCTGAGACATGTAATATAATCTTCTCATATGGTTGTTGTAAATGTACTGTGATAAGGAGGAGTAAAAGTATATTTTTGGAGTGTCCGTTTAATTATCTTGTTCAGGGATCACTGACCCATTTACCACAACAGTTATTAAAAGTATTATCATATTTGATGATAAGCATCATGGAGATTGTATTTCCTCTAGCAATTTGTTTCTAAATATTTGTGTTTTACAATTAAAAATAGTAGTAATTGAACTTCTAGCTTATATAATTTAAACAGAAATGTACTTGTTATACATACCATATTTTCCCCTTTCAATTGTCAAGTATTTGTTAAATGGGAATCTGAATTTCTGTGTCTTTCCTATATGGGAATGCTCTATTAATTGTTGCAGGGGCTGTAGCTGAAATACAAATTAATCTCTTAGAAATAATTTACCTATGAATCAATTCAACAACAACAACAAATCCAAAGCTTTTGAATCTTTTACAACATTTATGTTTTTATTAAAACACAGGTTTTGCAGAGGGAATATCACCTACTTCTGCTGTCTAGTTATGTGACTTTAAAAGTTTAAGAATAATTTGCTTATATAAAATGCTCCCTAGTTGTAGACCGTTGGCACAACCACAGTGAAAAAGATTGACAATGAAGAATGGCCTTCAAATGATTTAGCTGTCCTAGAAAGTTGAAAAAGAGCCTTCTAATTCTCCCTCTTTTCTGGGATATGTGTTTATTGCTGTTGTTTTTATATTTGTGGGATGATGTATTCATAAGCTTAATTACAAAACAATATACTTGAGACTGATTAATTCTAGGATACTGACAGCTCATTTTGCAACTGCACTCAGTTAATGTTAGTGTAACCACATAATTCCTGGGTGATGCAATAAGAAAACATCTGAAATCTAGGAAAACCTATGATTTTGTAAAACAGGTTGGTGCCAAATATGACTTTGTTAAAAAGTGTATGTATTCACAGGTTTGGTGTCATCATTTTAATCTACTGAAGAGATGAATTTTATTTGTCAATTTGGAAATTACTGTTTGCATGGAAACCTGCTTGTGAGCTGATTAACCTGCGCTCTCTTACATACTGATATAATTTGTGGATTGTTTTACAAGTCTAGAATGGGTGGATGAGACATAGTTGCATAGAGGTAAGCTTATATAACTCTAGCAGTTTCCTTTTAATGAATGTAAGGAGCTGCTTCCATTTTGCTTTTTGAAGGATTACAGCGGTATGGGAGTTGGAGGAAGAAAGGGAATGAAAGGACAGTAATAACAGTGTTTAAAAAAAAAAAAAATCTAAAATATAAGAAGATGACTCAACTGACTGTGTTGCTGGAGGAAGGAGGTGATAGGGAATCATCCCCATTTCCTAAAGGTGTTTTTTAGAGGTATAAAAATATAGTAAAGATTTTTTTAAATGGCTCTTGAAATTTTGCTTTGGTGGGCTAAGCACTGTATATACTGTTGCTGTCAGAGCTTACAGTTCCTAAAACAAGATCAGTAAAGGGAACGTATGAATTGTGAGGTTTTTTTCTTACATTATTTAAAATAAAATGAAGCGGGTATAAACTGAAGCTGTGGATGCACCAGATTTCTAATAGCACGCTGCTACCAAAGTGGGAGGTCATATTCTCCTCTGAGTGTTCCTGTTGATTGCATTGTGGTGGCACTGGCACTCACTGGCTTCGCGACTGAATCAATAAAATTTGCTTTCCTTCCTTCCTCTCATCCCCCTCCTCCCCCAAAAGGTAGTTTTTGTTTTGAGTTACTGATTTGAATGAATCTGTGGAAAGGTCTGACAAATGCTGGAGTTGGGTGTGTAAGGGTAGGTCCGTGCAGCCAGGGGGAAGCTGGGAGGCAAGACCTGTGTTTGGTGGTGAGAAATCAGCGCAACTGCCTGAGAAGCCACAGTCCAACTGTGAACCTGCAGCAGCTGGGACACAGACACTTTTGCCTACCCTGACCTAGCAGAGAGGTGGGAGAGACATTTGAGACAGTGGTGACTTAAACTGTCACATCAAGACTTGTCAGACTTGGTCAGCTTAAACCTTGGAGATGTTAGTATATTTAGCTGTCATTTTGCATTAAGTTCTAACTGCATTTGGGGTGACAGTCTTATAACTATCCTAAGCTAAATTTTGACTACGGATGTTAGTCTGCTGATAAGATATCTTAATTATGCTTAAGACTTGTTTTTTGCAAGTCATTTTCCTTACAGAATTCTTCTGTGTTTTATCTTCGTACATACAGTTCTTTCCCGTGAGAGTTACAGGCTTGCTAGAATGCAAGAGAAGACAAGCTTAGCTGCTCCTTCTGTTTAATCTTTTTTGGCTTCTGTTATAGTTGAATTTGCTGAGTTGACCACACCGCTTTCTGCAACCAAAGCCACTGGTTTCCCTTTGTCTCCTGCTTCCCAGTGTGTTAGTGGTGTGACAGGTTGATGGGCTGAGCTGGCTCCCTCTGAAGGTCTGAGCTCTGCAGGTGGTGCAGGGGAAGCTGGTTGAGGAGCTTGGGGCAGGACAGTAAGCCCCTTAGAGACAGATTAGTATGTTCTCCTTGGTTTTCCTGCTGATAGGAAGCAGTCACTATAGTAATGAAGCTCCTTGGTTTATGTGGGTGTACAGTAAGGAAAAGCACATGGAAGAGTGATTAACCTATTGCTTTAATAGAGCAGTGGTTAGAAATTTTGAGCTGACCAATGACTATCCCTGTCAAGAACCTGTTATCTCTTCAAGAGGTGTTCAAAAGAACTACGTATTTGCCTTTATGGTTAGTGAGGTTAGGCTGGCTTTTTGAGAATCTTCCTCCTTTGCAAGTTCAGTATGGTTCTTTACCACTTCCTTGCAAAATCATTCACAATTTCTGCTTCTATTATGTATTTTTGGCATTACAGTGAACAGTGGCAATTCAAAGAAAACCATGAACCTTAAGTTTTTGTGCTGCTTTGTTGTTCACTTTTTTTTTAAGTTGCCTTCTGCACAGAAGATGAATACTTATCTTCGAGTTAAGGGTGGAAGGTGTATTTAAAGACGGGAAACTTCTCTGAACACTGCAGATATTCAATCATTGCAAGCAAGGCTGAGCAAATCCTCGGGTGCTGTAGTATAGTGAAGGGCTCCTATATTGTCTACAAAGTCTCATCTTGTGTCTATGACTTTTGTCAAGTAATCAGGCAATGGAGGTAACAATTAGTAAGTTTATTAAAGTTGATTCCTCGTGTATCTAAAAAAAATCCTTCTTCGGACTAAATCTTTTTTGCAATTATGAGCAGATGGTAACTGTAAAAACCACTGCTTTATTACTCAATACCTCTGTTCTTACCATATTTAGAAATTTAATTTCTTAAAAGAAGAGGTACCTGCTTGTTTTTTAAAGGCTCGCTGGTTTAGTAGGGGACATAGAATCACTTAGGAAATAAAAGTCAAGTTCACTAGTGAAATATCTATTCATAGATGATGTGCAGGGTGAGATCCAGGGGAAAATTTACTGTGCTAGATGGACAAGAAGAATCCTAATAACTGTACACTGGGAAAAGTAGTTGTCGCTGAAAGCTGTGAATGTGGGATGTTACGTGTGGAAGCATGCTTCAGGCTATTTTTATATATTAGCAGTTTACCATTATTTCAGTAGCCAATTTTGTGAACTGTGTGTGGTTGTTTTCCGTTTTCCTAACAGTCACTCTTTTTTGGTTTGAGTGGATGAAGATAAAACTAATGAGCCTTATATTGCACATTCCCTATGCAGTTACAATAGCTGAGCCAAATTATATTGTGTTTTAGGGACTGAGATTCTGTTGGCATGCTGATTTTTCAAGCTGATAACTCTTTCAGTTGCTCAGGTAAGTGTGTGCATATCTGCAGTTTCCACTGAACATTTGAGCCAAAGTTATTGGGGAGTTAGTCAGAAAGAAATAATAGCATGTGAATATAAAGGAATCTTAATAAATGGAGTGATTTTTGGTGATTTTTCTCACTTTCTACACCATTCCAACATTTTAATGGCATCCTTTAAGTTGATAATGTCTAAGTTCTTGAGTATACTTGAAATCTTTGGGCTACTGCAGCTTCTTGCAGCAGGTACCTACAGCAAAAAGCAAAAGCAGAGAAAGCACATCTCCAGATATATTTTTAGGCACTTTCTTGTTCTTAAACAAGCTGTCATTACTGACTTTCTTGCCTTGCTTAGTGTGGCAGAGTTGTATGAGTTCTGTCTGGATGAAAATTACGTCCTTTATGGACTAGACCTATCACAAGTACAGTGTTTTACTGGATGAAATTTTTTTCCAGACTACTATAAAGAAGTGAATTTGTTTACTTTCTGTAAGTTGTTTAAAAGTGAGCCTATTTACTGATACAGTGCAAGCTGTATTTAAATTGCAGTTGTGGTTCTGTGATTTTCTTTTTATGGGGATTGGAAAAGAGAGAGGACAATAATGAAAGCAACGTGGGAGGATGAAAGCAGGTCAGAAAAGGGAGAGGGAGTTTCTAATTGAACCAGTGACTTCCAGTGAGAGGGCGTGACTAAATGAAGCAGAGCTTTTTCTATTGTATTTATGTCAGTATTATTTGATATAGTGCCAAAAGTGTATATAGAGCTGTACAGTAGAAGACTTGTTTCAAACACGTAACATGTTCCCTGTGCTGGAGGACTTAAATTCTTTAAGTATAGGCCGGAGCAGTACAGGATCATGCAGTACAGAGATGTCATAGTGTGTGGTTGGTGGCATTCACCCTGGAGCAGGTGGGTCTTTTTCCCCC
>VYXH01000824.1:88431-142107 GCA_013397275.1 Burhinus bistriatus | reverse complement strand
TTTTTTTTTTTTTTTTATTGAGGAGAGGGAATGTTTTGTGTATCGATCAAAAACTTTCTGGTTTTGTGATTTCAGGGGCTGCTGTGCCCCCTACTTCCAGAGAGTCACAGTGCATTTGGACCACCCATCATTCACTCTTTAGAGGGGAGAAAAGGACTTAAGGAGTAAGAGAGGTGCTAGCATTGTTCATGTCCCTTAGACATTCTCAATTGGTGCGGTTTTAATTAATTTTATCTCCTTTTGTAGGATGGATAAGAAAGAGGGTACATTGGGTCAGTAGTATTTCAAAGCAGATTGACTGAGGTTGGCTCTTTGTACATTATGTGTGGATATGAAAAATGTATTTATTTTTTAAAATGGGTTAGCTTTTACTTCAATTCTTAATCTTCAGGACAAAGTCTTTATAGCAATATTTATTACAGTAGACACCTTAATGAGAATCAGGGCCTACATGCCGCTGGCAGGCAAAAGTGAGAGTGAGTTGATGACTGCATGTGACTCTGTTAGTGCATGTGTTCATCCTGAATGATGAACCAGCCTGTGGCACGATGGGTGATCTGGAGACTGTCATCTGCTGACTTCATCAGCTCTAGAGGATCGTGCTTACAAACACGATTGCACCTGGAGGGAGTAAGAGGGGAGACAGGTGTCATTTCTTCAGCAGTTTCCATACCTCAGGTATGTGATATTATGGAAGGAATAAGAGCCTCTGAAATGCATCGTTTATCTGTGTATTTAGTTACATGTCATATTACATAAATCTATGTATGTTCACAGAAAAAAAAAAAACCAAAACAAAAAAACACTCCTAAGATACATATATCACTGCAAAGTAACGGATCTGCATAATCTTCGGTGCCTTCTGTACCTTTCTTAGAACTGAATAATGGCCACAGCAGTATTTTTATTGAGGAAGCAGCACAGCAACAACTTCTGTGGTTCCGCTAAGTGAATGGAAATAGTAGATGACCGTAAATTGTGTAGGGTATGAGTAGTCTTAAGGATTTTAAATCTCCTTTCTCTAAGATGCTACGGAGATAAAGCCACAGTAGTTAGGGACCCTCACAATGTAGGCTGGGTCATATTAGGCTGTATGGCATTAAGTTACAACAAACTACAAAGATCAGTGGAGGGCAAAGAAAAAAATACATGTGGGACGTGGAGAGGGGTATCCTGAGACAAGTAAATCTGCTTAGAACTTTGTTAAGAATGAAGGTTGTGTGGAATTGTAGGCTGTGGAGTATGGAGTGGCTGAGAGAAGAACTACTTCATCACCTGTTCTTTCTTTTGACAATATAAGCATGTTTATTTTAGTTCTTACCTTTTAGTTTGTGTTTCCAGTGTGGTGTTTGTTTAATGCTGGATGTTACTGGTAGTACAACTGTCTCTGTGTCCCTTAGTGATCAGCCCTGTGGATACTGAAACACATTTTTGTTTTGGAGAAGTTAAAATTTTCCTTCTGCAGGTCTTTGTTTTAGCCACTCACATCGTACATTTATTCAATATCCTCATCCATGGAAAAGATAAGTGTGTAATGTTCTATTTGAGCATAAGTAATATTAATTGCTTGTGTTTATTCCATCTTAACGGAAGTCATATATCCGTGTCTGTTGCATTAACCTCTTAAAATTATGTCCTTTGGGTGTTTTCTTTTTTTAACCATGTGTTAAACCTGTAGAACATCACTTTCTTGAGCTGTGCTTTTTTACCATTGGCAAATCGTAACACTCCCCTATTTTCAGCTTCACTTAAAAAAACAAAGGATATCTGTGTGGAATAAGGTGCATTTATAGAAATGAAATGCATCAGTTATCTCCAACAGCAAACGAATATTAAAAGTGATGTGAATCAACAGCTACATTTAATGTGTATGTCATAGACCAATCATAGCAGAAACCACTGTATTAAATTTTGTGACCTCTTTTATAAGCCAGCTCATGTCAGATCATTCATGGCCATTTTTTAATACGTAGGAATTCTCTTTGTGTCTGTGAAACCACCAGATGGGATAATGTTTCCTAGTGATAGATGATCTTTTCCCTTGGGAGTTGCATTCTAAAATGTTTGTAAGAGAATATGGTTGTGTAGGTGAATGCACAGAAATATTTTCAGTATTTGCATCTTGTCTTCACAGAAGGCTGTGCACATTAACAGAAAATTCCTGTGTTTTAAAACATACATCTGATGTTTTGATTTTACTGTTGATGTAACATTACTCTAAATGTAGAAATCTGCAAAAACAAAACAAGGCTGATGTGGAGTAGCTGAGTCTTACCATGTAGGTTGCAGTATACTGCTTAACCTGTATGAAATGTTTGGAACAAATGGAAGATTAAGGGATAGTTCCTGAGAACTATTCAGTGTGTCCTGTACGTGGGCACAGTTGTATATATGTTGGCTTTGATAATTTGAAGCATGTTTAAAGTCCATGAGTATGAACTTTCCTCAGTGCTGCTTCAGTTCCTCACTGATTTATCCGCTGTAAGCAAATTGAAGCTGGAAATGGGCAGAGGATAGAGGATTAAAAGAAAGAGAGAAAATAGTCTCAGCATGCTACTTGAATCCATCTCATTCAGCTTTTCTCAGATAATGTCTCTGTTAACGGCTGAAAAGGAATACTCTTATATTAGTCCTCAAACTTTAAATGTAAAATTAGGAATCCTAGTATTTCACTTTCCTATATCTTAGATAACTTCAGTAGGCCAGGTAAACCTAGTGGGCTCACATACTGGTGAGCTTGTAGTACACCACATTTAATAGGTTTGTGATAACTGATCGCATAGCAACTTGAAATGAATTCTTTGAAAAGTATTTTTGTTTCTTACCGCGGAAGTAATATGCCCTGCTATGACAAGGGTCATCTCATGCTAAAGGCTGAAAATACACTTAAAAGACTTCCTAGCTTTCCAGATATGTAGCAGTTGTTTTAAAGTTGAGGGAGAATGATAAAAAATACCTATAAATTACTTGTCTTATTTTAATTTCTTTAAAAGGCTTTTTTCTCACTGTCCAACCCCAAACTCTTCACATTCTTTCACGAGTTTCATGGTTGTATAAGAGGTCTAAGAGAAGGTTGAGTCTGACAGTTTGATTGTGGTCTTAGAACTGGGATTAAGCGAAGCAAAGACATTTCTTTTGCTAAACTTCTACGTACAATATACCTATAGCAGTTGAAATGGCAGTATTTCTTCCTCCCCAATCCTGTCACGCTTAATGGCTTTTGGGATACAAGCTATTTGGTAGATACTAGAAATGTTGGAACTTAACTTCAACCTCTCACCAAAATTCATTGTCACTTTATATTGTTGGAGAGCAGAGGTTGGAATTTCATATGTTCTTTCTTTCTGAATTGCATAGTGTATTCTGAAACTTCTCTAGAGATTCTATAAAAGTCTGAAACTCTTTTCATTAGACGACTCCTGTTTCAAGCATTGTTTCCCTCAGACCTTCTCTGACAAAGTAAAAACTTTTAGTCACTCTATTCTGTATTTAATTTAGTACTCTTAATCATCTCTATCCGCCTAGTAAGCCTATGCAAACCACACTGTATTTGTCTCAAAACCCATTTATTTGACAGCTTTGTTTAAGGAGAGTGGGACTTCCCACTCACTCAGTCTCCAGGTCTTGTACTGCCCTGGATTAGTGATTGCCGTATCTTATTTCTGCCAATATTGAGAGGTTTGTGCTTCACAAGAAGGAGCTGGAACAATTGCACTAAACAGTTATGGGATAACCTCCTTTCAGGGAAGTTTCGTTCTGAGCACTTGTCTGGGGATTGTTTCCAGAATCCACCCCGAGGTATTAATCTCTTGTAGCTTATTAAAGAGTTCCTCAAACGTGTTCTGCGGCAAATACTGTGATATGTGCTATCATATAAGTGGACCAATAAAGAATTGGTTTGGCTCTTCAGGAAAAATGTTAGGCCCTTGCTAGATCAGTCAAAAGCAGCAATAAGAAATGATTTGACAGTTGGACATTTGGGAGTGAAACTTTTCCAATGAACGGGTGCTCTGTGCCTTTTCAAAATCTGGCACTTGTTTCCCATGTAGAAAGCATTTTGCTTTAGTTTTCTCATTGTACTGGGTCTGGCTGGAACGGAGTTAATTTTCTTCATAGCAGCTGGTATGGTGCTGTGTTCTTTGTGACCAAAACAGTGTTGATAACCCACTAATGTTTTAGCTCTTGCTGAATAGTGTTTGCACAGTGTCAAGGCCTTCTCTCTTTCTCACTCTGTCCCGTGTCCATCCCCCCACAGTGATTTGGGGGGAGGGGGAAGGGGGAGAAGACATTGGGAGGGGACACAATGAGGCAGATGACCCAAACTAACGAAAGAGATGTCCATGCCGTATAATGTCATGCTCGGCAATAAAATGGAGAGGAGTGGGATTTTAGAGAGGTTACTTGGCTTTTGCTTGGGAACTGGCTGANTGACCAAAACAGTGTTGATAACCCACTAATGTTTTAGCTCTTGCTGAATAATGTTTGCACAGTGTCAAGGCCTTCTCTCTTTCTCACTCTGTCCCGTGTCCATCCCCCCACAGTGATTTGGGGGGAGGGGGAAGGGGAAGAAGACATTGGGAGGGGACACAATGAGGCAGATGACCCAAACTAACGAAAGAGATGTCCATGCCGTATAATGTCATGCTCGGCAATAAAATGGAGAGGAGTGGGATTTTAGAGAGGTTACTTGGCTTTTGCTTGGGAACTGGCTGAGCATCGGTCTACCTGTGGGAGGTGGTGAGTGATTAGCTTGTTTTGTTTTGTTTCTCTTGTCTTCCACTTCTTCTTTGTTTGTTAAACAATTTTTATCGCGACCTACAAGTTTTCTTGCTTTTTACTCATGCTTCTCTTTTCACCCATCCTATGGTGGGGGGGAGTAAGCGGCTGTGTGGTGCTTCGCTGCCTACTGGGCTTAGCCCCCAGTTCCCATGTTGATTTCTTCATGCTTGAGTAAGGCAAAAAAACTAAAGAGATCTCAACATATGGATATCTGCTATAATATGGTTTTGGATTCTTCAAGGTAAGGCAAGTATTTTGCTTTTATTTTCAAGGTTGAAATTTTTAAGTCACAATGAAAACTTGTCACAAAGAGTCAACAGAGAAAACAGTAACTCTAGTGTATTTTTACTAGTCTTTGTATATTCTGGAGTGAAATCTGAATGTTTTGCCTTGCCACAGACTTTTCTGGTGCCTCATCTCCCATAATGTTCTCAGGCTCATTCTTCTCACCTAGCAAGTCTTTGTTTGCTACTCATGTCTTCGCATTCTCAGTCCTTACTCTTCCTGTATTCTCCCCTTGTTGGCCTCTCCAACATGCTTGCTTTCTGCTCAGCTGTTACTCCTACTGTATTCAAATTTGACAATTCCCTTTTGCTTTTTACGCCTCTGGAGAGCATTATTTACAGAAAGATCTGTGCTATTCCTACTAGATGCCAAAGATTGTGTCAGTCTACAGGCCAAGTACAGATAGATTTAAGGCAAATTGCTAAAGTTTGCCTCTATTTGAGTGTTGTGGATTTTTTTTATTTTTTTTTTTTAAGGCTTCTGTACTTGATAAATAAAAGTGAGTGGACTTTCTCAGGGACTGTAAAAAGGATGTTCTTGGATGAAGGCCAATACCGGAAAAATTTGAAGTTCATATTCCAGGCAGGAGGACGCTAGAGCAGTTTAGTGACTATGGATTTTCAGTCAAAGTTGAGGATGGGACAGCATGTGATTTTTATTTAAATTTTTTTAAAAATAATTTTGTTCTTGCAAATGGCAGAACTGTCTTGGTTAATTTTAATTTATTTATTTTTCCTTCCAAAGTTGATTTGACTTACAGAACCATTGAAAAAAAAATTCAGCCAAAACGGATTTATCTCCAGAAAGTAACACTATATAACAGAAAAAAAATTTGATACTTTTAGCAGACGCATATAATAACTGATAGATTTTCTGTGTCTTTGTGCTCCTTTGTACATGCTGGAAACAGTGGAAATCCATATTCCTGCAGCCATAGAAAACTATAGTATAGTACATATCATATCTGAACTAGGAATTCCAAATAGGATTTGTCATTCTGCTATTTTCTGAAAACATGTGAAACATCCTATATGTTGTGTCATGTTTTTACCTAGCCTGAGAATATTAAAAGTTTGAGGGAAACTAGTTAATGTTCTTGTGAGGTTAATGTTAGTGCACTTGTTCATTTCCATAGTTACTTGAGGAGCAGTAAAAAGAAAAAGAGTACGTTCACTTCCCATTCTGTGAATGGGAAAAAGAAGCTTGAATAAAAGTCTGAATGGCAAACTGGGACTTGCTAAGTGAAAAGGATCGACTTGAAAAGAAGAATGATTTGGGACATGATGTGGGAGAAAAGTTATTCATACAGTGCAAAATGTGGAAGTGAAATTAATTTATGCAAAGCGTCAGAAGACAAAATACATGAAATACTAGAATGCAAACTACTGGTTGGAGAAAATACAGGACTGGGAAAAGAGTTATTAGAACAAGTATAACTTGCTGCAACAGCAAGTAATTATGAAGCAACTAATGCTCACATTCATGTTTGCATTGCAGTGTGTTAGGGAAATACTAATAAAATACAGTTTGCAGTGAGTTAGTTTTGTGAATTGACACAGCAATTTGACTGTATGTCCGGAATTCCAATGCAGTACACCTGAGACAATGCTTAGTCTTGGGAGGTAAAATAACAAAAACAGGAAAGGAAAGGAACTTGGTGAGCATTCAGATATAGTGATATATAACTTATAATTAGGATTTCAAATTTAGCTTGTTCAGTAACCACTATAGGAATAGAACTGATATGTTTTTGGTTTCCTCTCCTGTATATTTTTGTTATCTATCAATCTGTATATTTTCAAGATGTAAACAAAGAGGAGGAATAGAAGTACTGAATATAAAAAGAAATTCCAGAACAGTGAAATGCAGGGAAAACCCATGCAAGAAAAACGTTGCAGTCTCTGTCATCTCTGACAGGTAACCTTGAAATGTTGGCTCATTTTTTAACATGCCAGTCAAATATGAAAGTTTGAAGTAACAGCAATCATAGCTTGTACAGTGTCTGTCCCTTAGTACAAAACCATAGATAATGTGTTTCTTGCACTTTCAAATGGGCTGTCTTAACATCAGAAAAATTAAAAAGCCTCCTAGTCTTTTCTTCTACGTGGTAGTTGCTGATAGTTTTTGTACTTCAGATTGTGTTGTCAATACAGGTATCTACATCAAGTTGCCAACACATGGAAAAGAATAAACCACTAAATGAAATACATATGATTTTTTTTTTTTTTCCTTTCTTCAATTTCCATGTCTTGTTTGTATATCTTAAGTTTTGCAATGTGGCCGAAAATCTGACATCCTGCATGCAATTGCTGGTGTAGAATATATCAGGTTCATAGGAGTACACATACTGAACTGTGCCTGCTAGTTATCAGTAATGGACGATTAAGGTAAGAATACAAAAGACAGGGTGAATGTAGACTGTTTTTTTTCCTCCTGGTAACTTTGCTGCTGGTAGAACATGGTTTAGGTTTTCCTGAGAACAAGGTTGAAAAGAATAGGTCATTATGCTTAATAGAAGTTAGTGGAGTTCTGTACCAGACTTTTGTTTAATCTTTTGAATGCATTTGTGTTGCAGCCTCCATGATATCCTCTAAGCAGTACGTTTCACAACTTAGTTATAACAGTGTTTGTAGAGCAAGGAAAAATCTTTCATTCTAAAATGACATTTTTCGATATTAGATATATTTCCCAATTCCCGTGTATGTGTGTGAGAGAGAATAACCATCTCCTCTTCACATTTTGCATATCTTTTATTAATCTCTTAGGTCTTTGCTTCCTTCAGAGTTTTTAATTCTGAAGAACTTTAAGGGATCTTTGAAATTATTTTGAGGTGGTACAGGAAAGTGCTGTTCATTGACACCATTGACTGATAACCACCAGTCATCTGTCAAGATGACATTATTGAGGAAAAAGTAGCTGAATTTAGTTTAGAGACAGTAAAAACATGGACTTTAAGGAAATATGAGTGTGTAATTTCTTCCTCTTCTACCTCTCCCTCTAATGTATATTGAAAAAATAATAAAAGATCTACCAAATTTAGTTTGCGTCATTGCTTTGGAAGGTTCATGTTGCTAAGGGTAGCATTTATATGTGTTCAGAAGTTGATTACAGTGACATCATTAACTTTATTTTGGATGGAGGAGGCTAGGGAAAGCTGGTGTGTGATTTACAAAGGTACTACATTGGGCATCAGGTGATCAGAGTTTACCTTGTGCATCTCCAGAATGACTCGGTGCTTTAGCTCTGCCTCTGAAGAATGGTGATTTTGGTACTTTTTCCCACACTGTATATTCAGGATTTAACTGAAGAAAAAGATGGGGCTTGTTTCTTTAAGTAATTGCAACTGGTTTGTGTAGATGCTTTCTTAATAAAGCTTTTTTTTAGGCAGCAATAAGCATACGTGCAAGGGGAGTGTATCTACTGCACTCAAGCGTTCTGCATGGGTAGATGTTGCCTTAGGGAAGTGTAAGATTTTGTCTGGGAGGTTTTTTGCGTTAATGCAGTGTCTGGTATACTAGTATCCTCATCTTGGATTGGATCTCTTTGCCACAGTACAAGCAAGTATGGTGTGCGTAATGCCTCCTTTGTTCCAAAACAGGCACCTCTTAATTTTTTTCTGGTGAATTAAAATGTGCAGAGGGATTGAAACAAAGACTGTAGTTCTACTCAAAATCAGGGAGGTAATCTAGAGGGATGTTGTTTGTCTGTAGAGTATTGCTTAAAGGTAATCTGTTGTCTAGTCAGTGAGTCACAGATAGGTGAATCCTCTGCCAGATATAATGATCCTTGGTCTTCAGGGGAGAACAGTAGCTACATACATAGTACCGGAGCAGGGGGAAATGCAGACCTACTCACACTGTTACCCAGGGAAAATCAGAGGCACAGGGTGTGCTCAGGAGATGAAGCTAGGCAGATCCTGAAAAGTTAAGTGGTAAAAGCAGGAAGGCTTTGGGGTATAACTTTCCTGCTGCCAAATTGCAAAGCTGTTTGAGGTTTCTCGCTACCTTTCTGCATTACAAATATGACAATGCAGTGATACATACTACAGAGAAAAATATAAATGCAGTAAGTGTCCAATAGACCTTGAAATTTAAAATACAGTAAAAAAAAAAAAAATCTTGCAGCAAGAGTTTTAGTTTCATTGTTTTATTTAAAGTTAAAATAAAGCCGAACAAGTGAACAGTATACCAACAACAACAAAGTAAAACATGAAAAGAACTTATGTCTGGTTGGGAAAACAAATTTTAATTTCATTGTTTAAATTGAAAAAGATAATTTGGCTTCATCTTGTTTATTCAGTTCATCTACATAGAGTGGACTACCAGTACTTTAGAAGTCCAATTTCTCAAAACTTGAGAAATAACTTCAAAATTTACTGAATCTTCTTGTCACTGTCTTTTCAGGAGAGTGTTATTCTGCTCAACTATATAAATGGCAATAGCTATGGATTTTTACTTTGTACATTTCTAGAATTACTCAAATGAAATTGGAATTTATGAAATCATTCCACCACCAGTTGCTGTACGAGTTCAGGACAAATCCACTGCATGAAGAGGGGAATGTCTTGTCACATCATTTAGTGATTGAGTTCTTGGTGTCCTGGGGAGCTTCCAACACTGTTGTAGGACAGTATTAGAGTTTTTTTTCAGTATCCAGGGAGCATAAAGGGAAAGATATGCCCGCTTATCAAAGTTTGGCAAGTCATAGAGATATTTATGAACACTGGCAGCAGAAGCATAGTCACTTATGCCTCGGTTTATTTTTAGATAGAAAGGTGTTAAGTTAAGCCTGCCTTTTTTTTCTTTTTTTTTTTCTCTCTTTCCTCTTTGTCCTCATTTTAGTTTGTGCTTATACTTCCTTACCAGGTTGAGCAGATGTACATTGCAGATGTACATGGCTGGGTACCGCCTTCCTTTTTTCAGGTCTTTTACCTGAGCATTTTGGTTTAATCCGAGGATGTTTTTGTTAATGAAGATGTTTGTCCTGTGTAAATTCAGTGTCTTACGTAAAAAAAGACTTTTGTGGAAAGTCTTAACCTAGTGTAAAGAGTGTACTCTCTCTCAAGAACAGTGTTAAAGCACTGAAAGAAATACAGCTGTCTCAAAACACTTTGTGGCTAAAAACCGTTAAGTGTATAGCAGGATATTTCTGGATCATGCTTGGGTACATTCCACAAAAGAAATTTTTCTTATAATTCTGTACTGGCACGTATGGAATACATTGTCATCACTTTTGTAAGAAGTCATTAAGGAAAAACAGATTTCTGAGAAATTACCCTGATGGGAAGCATTCACTGTGATTTGTCAACTCGGAGATAAGTCTGTTAATTTCTATATGTTGACAATAACTTTTTGTTGGCACTTCTGCTCAATGCTATGGCAAAGATCTCCTGGTTATTTACATACTTGTGATAACTGAACTTTTCAAAAACAATTCAGAGAGAAAGTAAATGTGACTTCAGCAAAGAAAGTTATCTAGTGTTCCAAATTAAAATAAGCTTCTGCTATTGTGGGAAAAGTTGTTGCAAGGAGGTGGTTGATATTTTAATAGTAATCTATCTAGGAAATTACAAAGAAAAGACACAAAATTCCAATACATTTTCAAAAATTGTAAAATTGGGATAGTATTTCACTGTAAAATTATGACTAAACACTTCTGGTTTAAATTAGCAACTTCTTGTTTTTTCAGGAAATTTGGAGAGCGACCTCAACCGAAACGGCTCACCAGGTAAGTATTAAAGAAATCCTGTTTTTAACAATTTTCTAAAGTTACCCTTCTCATTCTTAGAAGGATTTCTAAGTTAAAAAATGCTGGCTTGCTAATCCTAAAATTTTAAATATCAAAGCTTTTCAATTATTGATGCAATCAGCAGCCAGAAGTAAAATTTTGAACAGCGAGTGGCTTGTTTTTAATATGATACTCAAAATGCCTTTTTAGAAATAATACTGACTTCACATATCAGTTGTTGTAGCTTATTCAGTAGGATGTGAATCTGCTTAGTTTTAAATCACTGGGAATGAGCTGGATCTCTTTTCTTTGGTAACAGTGTCTTTTGAGGTTATGTAAAATAAAACTTTTTACTGCTGTAATTCAGCTGTTACATTACTGCTGTCATGCAGCAGATAAGAGCAAAATGAACGCAGTGCTGTCAAGGAGTGATCTTAACCAATTTTTGGTGACACCGAAACAGTCAGAGATAGCATCAAATAGTACCATCAAATCCATCCATTCTGAAAGGTGTTTAGAGTGACTGGAGTACCGTGCCTGGTTTGCTTCTGGTCTGCCTGGGAAGCATTTATACTAGAAGCTGTTCAGTAGTCACCATTTTTTCAAACTGTTGTAAGTCTATGCAAATACTTATTATTCTGTGCCACAAACTGTGCTGATTATAAGTAGCTACTGAGTTTTAAATCTACTGTTTGCTTGAAGTACAAAAGATGTGCAATTTTTTAATAGTTTTGTGTGGTAATAGTTCCGTATGAAGATACGGAAACCCATTGTGACTCTGGCTTTCTTCTGTTTTGAATGAAATTATGATGCCTCATGTAAAGTACGGGGTGGAGGGGGAGCCTTTACATTTTGTGTTGAGGATATCTGTTTCATTGCATTTCTTGGATGAGCTTCAGGTCAGCTTGTGTCATTGTTAAACTTCGTTTCCATGCAAAATTGATCTGTGCTGACTTAGAAGTAATTGAACAAACATTGCTGTTTCCTGTTGGCCAACCTATTTTCACAGATAATTAAAGATACTAAGTTTTAAGTAATGAACACTTTTCCATCTTGAGCAGTAACACCTGTTAGTATCGCCCTGAAGTTACTGATAGAATTTATCTTCTATGATTTAAAAAGAACAACAAATATATATTCTTTAAAAAGAACAATGACTGTTCAGTGTAAGGGCTTAGTTAACTAAGTTTTCTATTAACTATAGTGACTCAAAACTTCATGTACAGGATTGTAGCTACTAGATGTGCCAGGTACTCTTTCCTGTGAGTACAAGGTAGGCATCTGGGAACTGCTAGCCATCCTTCAAAGCAGTAGCTGTAAACGTTTTCTGTACTGATAGAGGCTGGAAACAAGCAACCTCAATTTTTTTCCTCTAAAGAGAAGGCGGCTGAAATGGAAAAACCATCACACAAATTTTTGAGTATGTTTTGTTTATGTAATACTAAAAAAATGTATCTGTAAACTCTTAAAGGCATTTAGTTCAATTATTGGAAAATTACTCTGCTTTTTTGTATAAAGGCAGTCCTGTTTGTCTAATAATCATTCATCATTGTGCAAGCTCCAGCAGAAAAACACTACTTTGTTCATACTGTGCTAGTTGTTTTTAGATGTAAACTATAATAGTACTATGTGCGTGGAGAGTTTTAAGATAAAATAATGAAAAATGTTGTGTAAGAATTGCAATGGTTATGTGTTTTCTTTATCAGTGGGAGGGTTTGGAGGGAAACATTCCTACTTCTCCTACGAGCTTGGATTGTACAAGTCCACTGTAGCAACAGACCAGTAGAAAAGGCAGCATTTCTTTCTCATACAATGCTAAATAAACATTAGATAGCACCTCATGTTTTTGTGCACGGGTTGCTGGTTTTGAGTGGCGTTTTTTTAATGGTAGTCAAGTCAAAAGTTTTTAGTATGACAGATATTCTTAATTTAGTATGACAGTACTCTTAATAGAGTATTTCAAATTGTCAGATAAAAAGTTTTTAAACCACTTAAATGCAGCTAATATATGTCATAATGAAATGTAAAATAATAATTTCACAGTGAATTATGCTTTGTGGTTTAAAATATATTCTTAAAACTGGTTGTAAATAAACTAAGTCTACATGCTTTGAGACAGTTCTTCCATCTGTGCTTTCATGGATAAACATCAGTTTTATCAATGTCAAATGTAAATAGATTAAGTTAGTCCAAATTTAAAACAGTAATTCAAGTCTTTGCTCTTATATCCTGCTATTTACACAGAAAATCTAGCACACTGATCATTGTCTTATGCAGGCATGACAAATGCAAGAATTTACAAAACATCATTAGCAAAGCTGGATTGTTGTTGTCCAGCCTCCCCCACCGGCCCTCTGCTACTTGCTTTCCTCTGTGAAACTCTGTGTAGAGATTTCTTTTGGAAAAGCTCTGGTTGACAAAATGCTGCTTTTTATCTTCCATCTTTTTTCACTGAAAATGTTTGGTTTTCTAGATCTGTCCAAAGAGAAGTCAACAGTTGGGTGCAGTTCACACAAAAAACAAACAAACAAACAAAAAAAACCCAACAACAACAAAAAAATCCCTCTTCTGTAGGGTTTCATCTCTTCATATAACTTCCTGTTAGATTCATAATTTGTTTTTCTGGTTGATGACCTTGAAGATGAGTGCATTGGTGGGCATTCAACCTGCCAAAGCTCCTCCAGGGACTTAAAAGTGCTCCTGTCAGCACTCTGACACAGCGAAACCCTAGGGTGTTGAATTTGGCATGCTGCTTAATGAACAGTTAGATTATTATACAGAAGAATGATAGGGTGTATTGTTCTCTTACTTCTGTCAAGGAATTGCTGTTGGTGTGTTTGAGGTAATTATAGCTTTTATATGACGTCTGTCATTACAGTGATGATGAATGATAGAAAATATAATTTTTTCTTTTACCTGATTGTATGCAGGAAGTAGAGGCTTCCTCTAGAAAACCACATGAAACAATAAGCTGAAGAATTTAACTTTTTGTTAGTATCTACACAACCAAAAGAAAACTTTTATGTAAACATTGCATTGATTTAGTTAACAGCTTAAAGAAATGTTCAGAAAAATTTGTTATTATCATGAGAGACTAAATTGGTTAAGGAGACAATATTGAATTAATAAAGTGTGTTCTAATCAAATATTTGTGACATGGTACTTTATAAAATCGGGCTTTGAACGTGGTGTAGTGATTGGCATTGATATGATTTTACATCACAAGCATCTTTTTTTTCTGGAAAATGTAGTAATTGTAAATGACCACATACCCATACTGCTAGCTTCATGCAAGACAGTTGCTTGTTTTTGCTGTGTAGTTGTCTTAAAAACAAAAGAAACTAATCTTGACCTTATTAATAGTTGCCTTTTTTGAATTTCAGGTGTTCAGGTTTTTTGTCCTAAAGCTGTCTTTGAATTGTTATAATTATAAACAAAGCCAAAAGAACTTTCAAAGCTGATTTTGTCTTTTAATTTTTAGGGAAGCAATGCGGAATTACCTAAAGGAGCGAGGTGATCAAACAGTGCTAATACTCCATGCGAAAGTTGCGCAGAAATCGTACGGAAATGAAAAAAGGTAAGTCTCTATTCTTTCCTGGCTTCCCTCTACAGCTTCCAACTAGGGAAACTATAGTGTATAGTAGAACTCCTCAGATTGTACTATAGTCTGAAGAAATGTAAACCAAAGTGTGTTCTCGTAAATCATTTAATTGTGTAAGAAATGCTGCAGACCCGTGGCATTCAATGTAGTGATGCCTGTTTCTACCAACAGGTTCTGTATCTGTGGGTGAAGTTTTTCTTCCATTGAACTAAAATGGCTCTAATTTTAAACCTTCCATTTTAAGTCTGGAGTAAACAAGGTATTTAATGGTGACTATTTGTAGAGGAGTGTTTTTCCTGAGTAATTTCAAATTAATATTAAAGGGAAATCACTAGCCTCAGTAAGATACTTTTCTGAATCAGATCTGTAATAACATTAAAAAGAATGACAGGCCAATCATAACCATATTTATGATAAACATTCTCTGGTAAAAATCAATATAGTACAAGTTAGAATAATACGTAGTTTTCTAAGGGACAGGATCTAAGGGAAGACATGAGGATGAATGCTTTTCAGGCAAAGGTGAATTTCCTGAAGTCTTCTCTTTGTGATGTTTTTATTGCGTGACTAGTGGAAGCAAATAGCATGGTCCTTCATATTCAGACTTATAGTCATCTCATGATGAAATAGAATTTTCTTTAAGTATAAGTGATACTTTTCTGCCTTAAATTTCTTTTCTACCTTAAATTTCACTAAAATAAATAGTGTGCAGCATCTGGTTACTTTTCAGATACTTTGTATTATTAATATTTGTTCACAAAAGACCACATATTCAGCACATTAATGGTTTTGAAGTTTTAACCTTTCTTTCACCACTGTTGTGTAAGTCCTGTTACGTTATTTCATTATGGTTTTTACAGTTTTCTGAGATTTGAGGTTTTAACATATTTATGTATGAAAGTGTTAGAAAACAGGAATGTTGGAGTTAAGCCTGCAAAGTTCTCGGTTCTTTCCTGCCAGTCTAAATCCCACTTCCTGATGTCTGTAAATCAGAGGTGCAGACTATATTTTCAACTGTTATTCAGTATTCTGTGCCTGAGTACTTGTCTTTCACTAGGTATCGCCTTTTCTGTTAGTGTCTCAAGTCCTTTCTTTGGGCGGTGTCCAGGTTTTGCAGCTCCATGGAATTGTTTACTCAAAGTGCTTTTTAGATCTCTGAAATTCTTGAAGAGAATCAAAAGAGAAGTCAGTGAAAGAGAAAGGAGGAAGGGCACAGAAGCAGACAAGTATGCTGGGTATCTGCTATGTAACTGTACAGCCCTGTTGCTCACTGCCACACTTAAATGCAAAAGGGTTGCAATGTAAGGCCCTACTAGCAGTAAACGATAACTTTAACCCCTTGCAGCAAACTCAACAGCCAGAAGGATTTAACATGACAATATAGGGACCTCTGATTGTTATCTTTTCAGATTGTATTGTCATTCAGGAGTTGCATAGTTAACTCATCACTGCAGGTGAATTAAGCATATTTCTCCCCAAAAATGAGGGGTATGCCAGCAGATGGAAAAAGTGACTTGCTAAACGGTGTATCTGTAACTTCAGTCAGTTTGTTCTCCTGGGGCCAGAGCAGTTCATGAGAGCAGGAACATTTTGCAAAGCTGTCCTGTGTATCATTATTTTGGAGAACAAATTGCCTGAAAAGAAGGGAGGAAATCAGAAGATAAAGTATGTAATTTTGCTTATTTTAAGTTCCATTACTGTTTAGAAAACTTACATGAGTGTTCTCAAGAATACAGGGCAAAGCTTCCAATTATTTGTTAACAGTTTCTGAAAGCTCCTATGTGCATTTCATAGCATTGCCATAAATTCCTGTTGCCTTGGATATAAGTGTATACTTCACTTGATGCTGTTAAAGTCACTGCAGCACATACATTACCCAAGTACTGGTAATGTTCAGTAAACTAGTCATTGTTTTCTCACTGCTTGAAATTATTGCTAACTGGAATTAGGCATTCTTCTACCACTTTAGATTTTGTGAGGTGCAGTTCAGTTGCCTATCTCAGTACAACTGCATTTGTTCGTGAAAGGTATCTCAGATTCACCTCTTTAAAAATTGAAGTGCATCAAATGAGTGTAGAGAATTTTAGAGCTTTGCAAAAGACGACTAGGAATGAAAATGGTTGGATGTTTGTTATAAAATAGTATGATGGTGAAATGATTGCCATTCTGGTATGGGTATGAAATGAAAGTTTGGAATACATACTAAGATTTCATTTTTCAGTTTAACTATTTCAGTTTTTTTTCGTGTTTTAACTCACCATTTAGGCTGTCTCTAGTACTATTCTGCTAGTTCCCAGACTGCTAGCATCAGTAATTATGTCCTGTTGTTATCAGCATAAAGAAAAATGCCAGTTATTAAATCCTTGGACCCATGTGTGCCCTAAGTTACTTAGTGAAACTGAATGATAAATGAGCATTTTTAAATTTTTTTTTTTTTTTTTTTTAATTTCTTCTGTTTTATTCATAGCAGAATGTGCCCTTTTGTTCTTCATATTTCTGGACTGAGCAAAATTAGTAAACGTTTAAGGCTGGTTTATGCAAGTGGTCAATCAAGTTTTTACCAGTTTTACATTAAATAGCATTTCTGAAGTGAAGTGGTATATACACCTGCTTTATAGACAGAAGCCTATTTCATACATGTTTTTATGGAGAAATTTCATGTTTTCCATGTGACTTCATTATGGCATGGATGTAATCTGGTTAATTTTTGATCCACAAAGAATAAGTTAAATTTCACTGTCTTTGTAACTAAGAATTCAAGTTACAAAAGGAATTATTTCTTAAATTTGACATATCTTTCAAGAAAATATAAAACCCCAAAAAAAACCCTGAGCAAACTTCCACCTTTTGTTCCAGTCTTTAAACCTTGTTTATTGTGAGGTCATGGAAAATACTTATCATTAATAAATTTTGCATGGCATAATTAAAAGCACAATAACTACCTTTCAGTTTTTTGATGAGACTTAGTTGATGGTGAAATACTCTGTTGAAAACTCACTGTAGACGGCGTAGATCTCGCATAGTGTGGTATGGTTTAAATAGGCCTCACAAAAACATAATTCCAGGTTGTTGCCATGTGGATGGAGACTTTCTGGGTTAATTTGAGTGTTCTTGATACTTGTCCCTAAATAGCAGTAATGAAACGAGGATTCTTTCTTTTTTGAGTGGATGACTCTTATTAGCCTTTCTCTTACCAAAGTTAATGTTGTTTAGTTAAACAAAGAAGCCAGGAGGTAAGACGCTCAGGGATGGACTGTAGTTGAATTTAAGACTTTTTGCCTAATGTTTTCTGTTGGATGGCTGTCCTCTTTCAAAGGCATTTGGCTGATAGAGACTCAGGTGATGTTTATTTCTGATGAGTGTGGGTGTTTGGCTTGTGCTTCTTGTATTTTTTCCATATTTACCATTCACTGAGACTTCTCTCTTCAGAGTCTGAACAGTGTGAACATTCAACAGTTTAAAGGGCTGAAGTGTTTTGGATTCTAAGACACAGTTCATTGCGGACTGTGAGCCAAATCGGTATTTGTGGATTAGATGCTGTTTTGAATTTAAACATTATCACTACTGATTAGCCTGAGAATGGTCTAGCTGTGTCTCTTTTTACGGCTGTTAATGAAGGAGCTCCTATAATTTCTGTTCAAATACTTCCCCTCACTGAACTGAGTGTGCCTGCCCTCTGGTTAATGCTGTTGTTATTGATAGCATAGCCGTTTCCAGAGCTTACCCCATGGCTCCACTACTTCATCCTTAGCACTCTAACACCTAACGTTTTTTCATTTGTTGGTTGTTGTATTGAATTCTTTAGTGGATGTTGTTAGTTCTTTCAGCTCCTAAGAAGGAAACAGGACTGCTGAGTAGTTTCATGCTCAGAACAATGCAGGTAATTGACAAACACACCTGCCTTGACCAACTTGGAATTGACCAACAGGTACAAAGGAAAAACTTCCCTGCTACTGTCACTCTGAATGTAAAGAAAACCAGCTCATAGACACCTCTAAATCCTCCTAAAGCCAAAGCCTTCTGTGAGATGAACGCAGGGATGACTGGGATGATTTGGAAAAGCAAACCTTTGTGAACAGAAGCCTGTGATTTGAAAAGAGCATTGAGTGCGTCAAAACTGCGTAGTAATGAAATGAGCTGATTTGATTTTACTTTCTACCCCTTACTTCCTGGCAAGTTCAGTTAGGGTAGCTTCTCTACTTGAAGTACCATATTTTCTCTGTATTGGTTGGCCTGAATTGACTGAAGTGACTAAAAGAATATTGTTCCCTGCTTCAGTGATTATCTGATTTAAAACAATATTCGAGGTGGTGCCAAAGGCTCAACCTATTCCATTTTCTGTTGTTGCAGTCAATACTCAGAAACCACTAGAAATTGTCTTGTTCTTCCCTTCAAGTGATTTGAAATAAAGGGGAGCATCCGTAGACAAATCTCAGCTTGGTTTTCTTGCCATGGAAAAATGTTCAGTTTCCACTTGATCTGATGGAACAGATCTGTCAGAACAGATGAGTAACGGCTTGCTTGTTTGCTCTACTGGGTTGCTGATCTTGGAGCATAACGTGAGGTTCGTAATACTATGGTCTTTCCTCACTTGAGCGGCCCATTATAGTGTGAGAAGACACTATGGGGATGCCTCTGACCTTCCCTGGCTAGTATCAGTCCAATGTTAGCTTCGTTTAAAACGACCCATTGTTTTAATTACACCGATCACAAATTCTGGGGAGATGCATAGGAGGAGTGTCACAGAGAGCCTCTTTGAGAAACTAGGAGCCCACAACAAAATGTTGTAGAGATATGTTAAATACATGAAGTATTTGCAGAGACCTGGTATCCCAAAATGTTACCCTTGTTCAGTCATTGTGCTTTATATCAGCAAGTAGGAAGCACTGATCTCATCATGCAGCTCTAACAAGTGTGGAATGGGTTTTGTCCAGGAAAGACATTCCTGGTTGTTATATTTCTGGTAATGAAAGAGCTCACGGAGTTGATCCCTAACAGATCTCATGTGTTTTTTAGATCAAGTTGTTAGTTGTTTACCTCACAGAAGAATGTCCTGTGTTGGTTTACTGCCCATTGAGCAAGGAATTGCCGGTCTGCTCATGGCATAGAGAAGAAGTATTAAGAGAATATGTTATAAATCCAGTGAGGAAATTACATCCTACATGATTTTCCACCATTACTTCTTGTACTGAAAATTCTGAACAAGCTCAGAAGAACAAGACACAGCTGCTTTTCCCTCCAACATAATTTTCTTTTTACTATAGGTCAGATTAATACTTCAGAAGAATTTTTACCTCCTACTCAGTCTTACTTCAGTTTTGTGGTTAAAGAAAAAAGAGAGGTAGGCTCTGTAAATCAAAGGTCGAAGGAAGAATATTTTAATTTGTTCCACCAAACATTGTCCTACCTTATTTCCCATCAGTAATACTGGAAATTACTCTACCTGAATTACTTTACTTATTTTGGGGAGGTGATTTTCTTTTTCTTTTTTCCTCTTTATGTAGTTATCTGAAAGCCAGCCTCTCACATAAACATTTACATTCTTATTTGCATTGTAAATGTTTTGTTAATGAGACCCTGTTTCAAGCAGTTATTTTATATATACATATCAAAGACACTTTCTTTAATCGTCTCTGAAAATTAGAAATATGAGAATACTCATGGTTTACTCACACTATATTGGATAGAAAATTGATAGTTAGTCTCTTCTATACATGAGTTCCTGGGATTGTAAATATGAAGTAAAAAGCCGCCGAACTGTACTTGTGTATATCTGAAGGGTTAAGAAGAGGCTGACACAAGAAAACCCATTCATATTGTGAGCGTCCAGACTCTTTCTTCTTGTTCGGTAGTTTTATCCAAATTTAAAATTGTCTCAGCTTCAAAAGTTTCTTTCTTTGTTCAATAGTCATAGTTTTCCAAGCTTTTTCTCTGTGCTCTAATTTAAAAAGAGTGCTTTAATTGTTGTCGCTTGTTTTTGCTTCATTGGTGGGTTAAAACTTGTTTCTTATAGGTCTTCATTGCCATCTAGTGGCCGTAGTTATTCAAAGGACTTGGTTTAGAATAAAGCTGAAATGAAAAGAATGTGAAAAAACTTCCGGGCTGTTTTTCTTGTGTTCTAACCAGTAAGATAAATACAAAAGAATACACGAGGAAGAATGGTAAATGTGTGATGTTTGCTTTATTGTGTTATACCTACTTGGAATACAAGGGCTTTGGTTTCTTTTTTGCAAAGCATTGCTCCAATAATAAAGTTTGATATTAATTTTTAGTCTGTATATAATTTCTGTATTGGAAATAGCTTATAATTGTTGAGAAGAAAATTAGTGGGACACATCCATTAACACTGAGGGGATCTTATTTGAGTTTGAGAGTTCAGAAGCTGACTAGATATGTGGTGTGCTTTTTCTGGAAATTTGAGTTTGTTTCCAGAAGATCAGTTCTTGAATAAATGCATCTCTTTCTTGACGTTTCTTCCCTCAGAAATTGCATTTCCTAACCTTGGAGTTAGTTCATAACGCCTATTTGAAAAGCATTCTTCATAGAGGACCGCTGTCATATTTCCCCTATCTGGGGTGGCAAAGTAGAGTAGGCCTCCTAAACAGTACTGGGGCATGATAATTGCCCTTGCTTGACCCCTTGGCAGTCTAATAAAAATGTGACTTTTTCTTATCTGTGTATACCTATATATTTTTTTAAGTGCAATCACACTTGTCTACAGTAGAAATTTTCTCAGTGTAATGCTAAAACTGTTAGTTCTTGATTTGTTTTGGTTTTCTGTTTTCCTAAAGCATGTCAAAAGTTGCAGCAACCAGTAGATGAGCCTCAGAACAGATTTTTAACAACAGTTACGGTATTTATGTGGGGTGATATAGGGCATATAAAGTAGATTGGTCCTGTAGAAAGTAAATATATACCTTGTACTTTAATATGAACTTTATGATCTTGACCATTGTCATTGCACTGTCTCCCTCACTAATCTAAGTCCTCTTAAGATAATTTTTCCTTTAGAGTAGAGAAGCATTTGGGGGAAATTAGGTCGTGTTGTCTGTGCTGTTTGAAATAAATGCAATTGAAAAGTAGGAAATGCATTCCTGGTTTTAAGATAAAAAATTTGTAATAGAAAGAGGAGGGTTTAATTGGCATGTAACAGGAACTCATGGTGTTCTTAAATATACCCCTACTGCATCATTCAGCATCTTAATGAAGAAAGCTGGAACAGGTAACAGAAGATAAGAAGCAAAAAGCATAATAGCAATCAAAAAGAGGATACACAGTGTGTGCTGTTAGATAATTATTACTGCATACTCTTTTCTGTTCATGGTGATTTTCTAATGTCAGATAACTATAAATTTCAGCTTTATGATTCATGGCTGGGCTGGTGGAAGAATTCTCTTGCGCTGCTACTGTAAATGTGTTAAATTTTATTTTTGAGGTAGCTTACTGTGTAGTTTCTCAAGTCGGTAGTTCCATCAGGAAACATCTGCTTTGCTAATTGGCAAGTTTCTACCTGTTGCCTTGGTTCTCTGTGTTCTGCATTTTCAATTGGAAGAAAAAAATTCCAGAGCCTTCATATGACCCATAATTACCCGAAAGGATAAAACACAACTAGTTAAAAGTGGTGCAATAAGCACATGAAAAAATGTTAGTTGTTAAACTTTGAATGGTTTGCTTGTACGAGTGGCTTTCTCTCAATTCATAATTCCCTATTTATCAAAATTTCTTTGCTTCAGAACAGTGTGAAGGAAATAAAAGGGTCAAATAACTGTTATGATAAGTCTTTGCTGAAATGGATTTTCATAATGGAGGAAATACAGCATTTGTTTCTATTTGTTTAGAATTATTAAGTTTAAAAAGCAATCTTTAGGAGCAGTTTCACAAATTAACTTAATGGGCTTCTCAAACATTCGGATCTTTTGATGTCACATAGCAAGCTGCTTTTTACAAATCCTCCTTTGTAGGCCGTCTTTTTTCAAACCAGAGCATGATACTTTTGAAAGACGTTCATAGATATTTAAGTTGTATGAACATGGGTATATCATCAGTTTTGCTGTGTTTTAAAAAGAGCAAAATTAAATGAAAAATTTTCACTGGATTTATTGGCAAGATAGAAAGTTGGATTTTATTTTTTTTTTTCCTGCAGGGGGTAACTTTTGCTTGTTGTCAAAACCACGGAGACATTTTGAATTGCAGTAAAACTTAAAATTTAGTTGTTTCTCTAACAAAGAATATATATATTAATTGTGTACAGTAACTGAAATTATTACAAATCTTTTCATGTATTTATATGGATTCTTAATATTTATTTTTTTTATTATGTGATTATGAACTTAAGACTTTGATTTAATCTTTTTTGAATTCTGTTGCTTAGAAAAGCGTTTTGTAGCTGTTAGAAAAGATAATTTTGCTGAATAGGTGAGATAAAGAAGTGTATTAAACTTGATTTTCACACTAAAGCTGACTTCCACTAATGGAGGTTTATATGGTGTTTAATAGAAATAATCCATGAGTTCAGTTGTCCCAAGCCAAATTTTAAAAAAAATTAAAAAATCAATCCTACCAACCTACTTGTATAAGGTAGGAGTCGTCCTTGGATTTCAGAAGTGCCAAGTTAAGCACTACTCTCAAATTTGAAATAAATAGAATAATGAAAACTTTTTCAATTATCCTCTTCCCGTCATGCCTCTATAGTTACCTCACAACTGGATGTACTCATTCTGCTTTGCTTTGTTAACTTTGATCTTAACTAAATGATGATAAAAACATTGCAGCTGTTGTCTAAACTAAACCCAAAAGTGGTTAGGATTTGTGTTTTAACAATTTGCAGAAAGTTCAAGACCAATACATTGTATTACAATGCTGCATTTAATATTGAACGTGTTTGCTATGTGGAGCATCTAGATGGATTTCAGTCAGTGCTGCTAAAGACTAGATAGTATCTTTTACTGATGAAGATGTAAAATCATTTATTCCATTTAAAAACTGAAAAGATATTTATGCTTGGATGGACTAGACTCCCTCTTTGCTAATGATGAAATACTAAGTGTTTAGGAATTGTAGTCAGCAGTTGTCCAGTAAAGTAGTTTGTGGAACTGTTCTATGGGTATTAATCGCTGCATGATGTTAAGCACCTACAAAAGCAAAACACTGCCATCACTTTCAAGACATTTTTACTTTCTTTGAGAATCTTTTCTTTATAAGGGTAGAAAGTGTTACAGAGATGCAGGCTGTTACCTATCATATATTGAACTGGAAAGATACTCAGTGGCAGTGCATCCAATGCTGATTTTCCTTGCTTTTTCTCTCTTTTTGGTTTGCGTTTTAGAAAACCTTCAAGGCAAATGAAGTGCTTGCATGTATAAAATCGAATGCCAAGTGTGAATGGGCTGAGAAAGCTTTGGGTACACAACAGTTTCTCTCTCAAGAATTTTCTTGAAAGCTGTGTGTAATCTCATAATGCATTTTTCATTTTCAGGTTCTTTTGTCCTCCTCCATGTGTGTATCTTATGGGCAGTGGATGGAAGAAAAAAAAAGAGCAAATGGAACGGGATGGTTGCACTGAGCAAGAGTCACAACCTTGCGCCTTCATTGGAATAGGAAACAGTGACCAAGAAATGCAGCAGCTGAACTTGGAAGGAAAGGTAGAAGAATTAAAATAAGCCACTCAGATCATACAAAGGATATTATAGCTACATGGTGCATCTTTCAAGGAATACCCTTGCTTATTTTTGATAGCTTTGGTTATACAGTAGCAGATACTACGTAAGTGGACAATTGAATAGGTGGATTTCATTCATGGGATCATAACAGGGTACTAACCTTTCATTTGTAGTAGTTGATTCAGAGTCAGTAGGTTGTTTGGTAGGCATCAGTGGTTAACTGAAGTAAGGTTTCTGGCCCAGACTCCGTGTCCCTCTCCCTGGCTTGCATGAATGGATAATCTCATCAAGGAAGTATCTGAACAACATCTGCTGCTAGAAGTGGTCTTTAAGTCCCTTTACATAAAAATACAATTAATATAGCATCTTAATAAATTTAGTAGATTTTTTTTTTTATAGTGATATAAATTGCTACAAGATTTTTTTTAAAGATATTTGTGGTGACTTAAAACAGTTGCAATAGAACTGGCAGCACGTGAGGGCTCATTTTAGCTGGTTGTTTTATTAAGCAGTGTCTTATAGCTACCTAGTATTTCCAGCACAGTCTAGTTAGAAATACCGAATAGGAAAAGAATAATAAAAGTTCTTTTTGAGATTTTTTTTTTTTTAAGCTCCTGTTATCACCTAGCATAAAGTAACTTTCTAGTGTTTCAAAACCCAATCATTTCCCATCTTTTTGAGAAGTTTGGCTCAACATATTTTCTGCACAGGCAGCCTCTTGTGCATGCCCAGTGTACTGCCTGTATAGATCTACTCAAATGTAGTTTTTAGTAGTGCTCTTAACCACCATTCAGAGATGCCTTTGACACAGCTGTAGTCTCTAATCATCTGTTTTCCAGTCCTGGTAAGGGTCTTTAGAAAGACATTAAAGTACTGAAGTTGGGTGCTAAACTTCACAAAGCTAAACAGTAGTCATAAAAGGTACCCATATGGAAGAGATCAAAAAAGCAGTTTCTGATCTGTATTAGAAACTATTGTATCAGTTTTCCAAATTTGTTCATAAGTAAATATACATAGTTTCTTGAACTGGGTTGACTTGAAAGAAGAAACAACAGTATGTTTTCACCTACAGAATTATTGCACTGCCAAAACATTATACATATCAGACTCAGACAAGAGAAAGCACTTCATGTTATCGGTAAAAATGTTCTATGGCAATAGTGACGACATTGGTGTGTTCCTCAGTAAACGGATCAAAGTCATCTCCAAACCTTCTAAAAAGAAACAGTCACTGAAAAATGCAGACTGTAAGTATTTTACAGTTCTTTTCTTTATGTAGCAATTAATTTTGCCTCCTACTGATTTTTTCTTATGTATTCTGAGGTCTGACTACAAAGTATATACAATGAAATTTTCAATTTCTGTTTTTTCTAATGTATTTCAGAACTGTACACATCAGTGTATTTTAAAGTATTCCAATATAGATGGGTTACACTGAGTTTTATGCAGTCACTGTTAATTATTTACTAAATATAAAAGGTCCACTAAAAAAATTTTATTCTGAAGAGTGAGTCCTTGTAGACAGATGCATAAAGAATGCTCCCTCAGCTTTCTACGCTGCTGGATCTCTTAAGCTGCCATGATCTGGTGCCTAAGTCTTTTTGATAAGTATCAGAGATAGCTTTCAGATTGTGATAAATGAGTAGCTTCACGTTATCCAAACCACTTCATCATGTCACAGCCACCTTCTTACTGTCTTATGCCATTTTCCTATTGGTTTTTATTTTTAATACATTTTGCCTAGTTCCTTTTAAGTAATTGGTTAAGAAATCTGTATGATGATATTTCACCCAGATTGATTTGCTTACCATATTCTTCAACTAAAGATATCTCTGGTGCTAATGTATAATTGGGAGCATTTTTGCTTTTTCTCCAAAGTTTTTTGCCTGCATACCACTGGAGCACCTCAAGAGATACCCTTTTTTTGTTTCTCTCTCTCTTCACTAGTGCTTTAAAAGGCTCTTCCATCTGTGTTGGGCTGGAACCCATTCACCTATGGAATGTGGATCTCGGGGTCACTAGCTTGCCACATGACTAAAGGCAATCTGTTGCTGTGCAGTTCACGCCCGTGGGCTCAGAGAATGCACTGTCGACTTTGTATTCAGACAGATAGTTTTGATGTACAGTGAATATGGACGAAGCAGTCATCGGTAGTAAATATGAACCAAGTAGAAGAAACACGCCCATTTTGATGGCAAAATGCTAGTTGCTGATTTTTTTTTTAGGGGAGCAGACTTAGCGTTTCTCTCTTGAATGATAAGTAAGTTCAGATCTGAGAAAATTTCAAGTTGCATGGTTACAATTTTATGTAGTTATGTCTGTCTTCCTTTCCATTGATTGTGATTTGTAGGAATAATTTATCTTTATATTTCAAATATACTTCAAATGATCACTGGAAGTTGTCTAAGTACTTCACAAGGGCAAGCTAAAGCTTCCGCTCAAATCATCAGTTGTTGGAAAACTATGAACAAAAGGAGTTTTCAGCTGACAACCACTTGCCTATTTGGCTAAGTGGCAAAATTCTGCGAAATAGCATGCCTTTGGAGAACAGCCACTATGCATATTATCTCACTTGTAATTTTGCGATTATATTTGTGACAGACCAAAAATAAAAATTTTCTAAATTAACCAATAGGTGAGAATTGTATCTTGATTTCCAGTATTATTTTATTTTACTGTATTTGTGACTTTGTTACTTTTCTATATAATAATGCAGTAATTTTATAATCTCAAGTCTGTATGTGTTCCTTGCAGTATGTATTGCGTCAGGGACAAAAGTGGCACTATTTAATAGACTTCGATCCCAAACAGTTAGCACCAGATATTTGCACGTAGAAGGTGGCAATTTCCATGCCAGTTCACAACAGTGGGGAGCATTTTACATTCACCTCTGTAAGTAAAAATGAAGCAATATATTTTTTCACGTCCCTCCTTCCATCCCCACAAAAACAAGTCCTGCGCTTTTTCCTCCATATTAATTGCCCAGATTTGTTTTGTTATATTTATGTATATTTGATGTAATAGTGTGATGTTAAATGTTCCTTCTGTCAAGGAAAACAGTGATTAAAATAAATAATGTGAAAATTCCTGTTTCATGCAGTGGATGATGATGAATCAGAAGGAGAAGAATTCACAGTGAGAGATGGCTACATTCATTATGGGCAGACTGTCAAACTTGTATGCTCAGTTACTGGCATGGCACTCCCAAGACTGGTACAGTTTAATTTCTCCGATGCTGTAATTAATTTGTAGATAGCTACTTAGTGTAATTGCATAGCTGGGTTTGCATTGTTTACAATTTTTCGCTTTGTATGTATACTTCTGCTAATACATGTTTTACATGGAAAACGGCATTCATTTTAGTAAAAGTGTATTTTTATGTCTGCAGATTAATTCTGTAAGCAAAGAACAGCTTGTAAACTAAGCATAGGGAATTTTTCAGAATTCACACTTGCCAAAGTAGGTAAATCTGCAAGCTGTCCTTAAGAAAATGTCTAGTTTGAAAACAGTAATATAGATCCCAGTGTAGCAAAATACATCAAATATTGATATTGAATAGATGAGTAGTCTTTGCAGCCAGTCTTTGAGCTCAGCATAGCTTTAACAATACTCTACTGACTTGAATCTAAAAGCACTTCTGTGTACATCTAAGGATACATAATTATACCAGTATCAGTTTGGAAAAGTGTTTTGGGCATTTATTAATACTATCTGTTTTAAATATGGAACATTGGAAATGCCTTTGAAATAATTTTTTTAGAGACAATTTCAGCGCTTGTCTTTGTCACAGATACAAAATTGATTATAACCAGTTAAGGTTTGTGAACCAAAAAAATTATTTTATTACTGGATACACAGTAATGGGTTTTGTAAATAAATTTAAGTATCATTATAGAATTTTTTTCTCCTGTTTTATGCACTTAATGCCAGCCTAAGTGGAATTTTATGTGACTGATAATAAACAATGCTTCATATGAGATCTTCTGTGAAATTGTGGTTTGTCAGCCCATTATGAATTTCATACAAGGCTTTGCTAATTCCACTTTTAACTAGAAACAATTTTTAGAATACGCCAATGTAAAACCAACCTTCCCTGCAAGCAGGTTTTGGTCCCCTTCCCAGACTTATTTTACTAGGACTTCAATGAGAAATTCTCTCCCAGTATCAAACTTAGCTAAAAAAGAAAATAGCCTGCCCAGAGTAAACGGTATAACATGATCATTTAAATAGATGGTTTTTTTTTTTTTTAAAAAAAAAAAAACCCAAACACATTATTTGACAGAAAAGTCCAGACCTGTACTGATCTGGTTCAGTGCACATGAAATTCACTAAGAGGCTCTCACTTTATTTGTGGGCTTCATGTTAATATTTTCTTACTGCTGAAAGGAGGTGCCATCATTTATGATTCCAGAAAACTTATTTGTAGGCAGAAGTAGATTAAAACAAATCAGGCTAAAGGTTCCTGTTTTGTTTGCTATTGGGAACATTTGTCATGCTAAGATTGATTGAAAGTCATGTGATTTAAAGGTAACTTGCAGACATTTTATAGGTTAATGCAAAGACCTTTGAAGAAACAAGTTAACCTTGAAACTTATATTGCTAATAATGCCATTTATTATCATTAGAAATCCCAGAGGACATGGTTGCCTTTCTGATTGTCGGCTTAGAAATCTTCAAGCACTTTGGCTGCTGCTTCTGCTGATGTTGCATAAATGAAGTATTAAACTTTTTTCTAGAAGTTGAATTAAAATTCCAAGCTACAGATTTCCACTGTCTGTAAGGGAATAACTTTTGTAATTTTTAAAAATAAATTAGTGTAACAGCTCTGAATTAAGTCAGCAGATATTTTTTCACTGAACTACCAGATGTAAGGAACAATTGTTCTTTGCAGTTGTCTTTAATTAACATTTAATGACCAACTATTATTAAGATAGGCTATGATCGTTGTGTTTGCAAAACTGTACTTAAGGACATTTCAATACCTTTAAAGTAAATCCTTATTTTCAACTGTTCTCATTTAGCAACCAGTCTGCCACAGAATGTTGTTGATGCTATCAATGGTGGTAGCTTCTGTAGAAGTCTATGAATACTTGACCTACTGCTCTTTTGTACCAGGAAATGGAACAAAAGTAGATTTCGCTGAAGCTTAAGTTTCTTCCCCACTCTTATAGCAAAAAATAAAACATATATGCGTGCAGCACATTGAAGCTGTAGTACTGAGTGTCACTTGAATGTTCATGGTTGGACTAGATGATCTTAAAGGTCTTTTCCAACCTAGACGATTCTATGATTCTGTTCTTGTTTCAAAAGCATTGAGAATTACTAATCTAATGTTGGTATTAAAACAGGAGGCATGGAAATTTGGAAAAAAAAAAAAAGACATTTCACTTCTTTTACTAACAGTACGTATGTAATCTCCAGTGTAATGAAGTACAGAAATTGTCCTAAATATATATGTACAATTTTCATTCACAGATAATTCGAAAAGTAGATAAACAAACAGCGTTATTGGATGCAGATGATCCAGTATCGCAGCTCCATAAATGTGCATTTTACCTTAAAGACACTGAGAGAATGTATTTGTGCCTTTCCCAGGAGAGAATAATCCAATTTCAAGTGAGTTGTTTAAAACTATTTCAATAGATGAGAAGTGTGGTTGGGATATTTTCCCAAATATTCCCCAATATGTATGAATGCCAGTTTTGCAGTTGGTTTTGAATGTGAGTCTAATGTTTTGTTTTGAAAAGACAGAGGATGGAAAGCAACAAACTTTATCTGTCCCTTTCCAAACCCGTTTTTCTTTCCTCATAACCTTGTTCCATGTCTGTCTAGACAGTGAATTCTATTTTCTCCAATGGAAGAAGTGGAAACACACTAGGAACATGTACATGTAGTCATGATACTGTGACTTAACATGTTGACATACGCCAGTGGAGTTACACCACTTACTTATGTGTCCATTTCTAGATTACAACAAATAGGAAACGATTCAGTTCATGATAGTCTTACTTCATGATGAACTTAGCAGAGTTGCACTGTCTTGCTGTTGGCTAAGAGCATAAACATAGACAGCTATGGCAGTTGGCCACAGTAATTTGTAAAGCCACAGAAATCTGATTTGTATATAAAGAATGTAGCTCTGTCAGTCTTCAAGTATTTGTTTTTCCAGCAGGTGGAGAAAAATATCCCTAGCAAGTTACTGTAACAGGAATAAACCCCTGGGGAGAGCTGTAAAAAAAATACCACAGCATACAATTGTTCTGACAGCTTATACAATATGCTAACCAATTGTGGGTTTAGTTTCATGTGTATGTTAGCGTGCTTTTAGGAGACTTTCAGCATGGTATTTCCCTCAGAGTAACAAAACTGTGACCAAGTTCAGGCCTACCTAAGTATTGCAATTTTCTTTAAAGGTTCAAGGCAGCTCAAATAGCAAAGGGTGTTGACAGTTAATGCTATGCTCCAGGAAGATGGCCACACTTGGGAAAGACTTGGGAATTCTTTAGGAGAACAGCTGTAGCTTCTTGGGTAAGAAAGGTAGAGGTAGGAAAGGGGGAAACTAACTTTTTAACGATTTCCCTTAATTTAAGGGAAGGGACAAGAAGGATTGGTAAAGGCTCAGTTGACTTCTATCCTGAATTAGGACAATGGAAAGAGAATATGAGAAGCTTTGTTCATATTTCAGGAAACTTATTCATGACTTGTGGCTCAGAAGGGACCAGATCTATTGGTTCTACCCACAGCACATAGCAGAGATATATCTATCAATATAGATATATCTTGTAAAGGAGAGTGGACCTTCATCAAGCTATGAAACGGGAATTGCAATAACTCGGGATCAACCTTGCTATTTGATCTTTCTCAGAGTACTTTATGGGAAGGGCTGAATGCAGAAGCAACTCTTGCTTCTCTCACAGCTGCCTTAGTTCTGCATCCTGGAATTACCTGTGGGACTGCCAGGACATCCTACCACTCCTGAGTTTCTGCAGCACTCATGGAGCCCAATCTGATAAGAGCTGTAAACTTTCCACATGGGTAGGGCTTAGATAAAGGACAGCCCACTATTCTGAATTCTTTTGGTGGGGTAGGTACCTGCTGCTTCTACTTGTTGAATAAAATCTGTTAACTTGCACTTTGGGCTGTTTTCACTCTTTGGTAAGTGAAATCACTGTGGAGGATAAACTCTTTCTACCAGTGGCAGGAGAGAAGTCCCATTTTATCTGATTTTTCCTTTGGACCAGAAGACCAAGACCAGAGAAACAGGCATATGTAGCATCTTTCACCTGCCTGCTCTTAAGCATTTACTGTTGCGTACAGTTTGTATAGTAGGCATCTAGACAGACTGTGGTCACTGTAAAAGAAGAAAAAACAGAAGACACAAAAATACGCAAACTTTACTTTAGGGTGACAAGTCTCTCTTGAGTGGATGGAAATAGCCCAATATAGACACCATGTGGGCTTAAAGCAGAGAGGCTGTAAAAAGTCAGCAGGTCAGCATGAATCTATAAAAACCTTGAAATTCAGTTGTTGAAGTACGAGCCAGATCTCTCTTAAAAGATGTCCATGTATTCTGGAGAGTACAGAAAGAATAATGCCTTACTGGATCAGAGCATAGTCCGTATCTATGTCTAACAGCAGCTATAGGAGATGGTGCTTATAGGCAGCAGGCAGACCTGGTCACTTTATGCAGTCCAATGCAATTGTACTCTGCCAGCATCCACGCTTCTTGTATTAGGTTGTTGAAGGCTGCATCCCTGACTCTTTTAGTGTCATTTTGTAGATGTGTAGTCCATCAATTTGATTCCTTTTGAATGTGTTGATGCTCTCTTTTTCTGCAGTATTCTGTGGCAGAAAGTTCAAGAGATTTCCTCTCTTCTGCATAGTAGACTTTTGCTGTATTGGTTTTGAATGACCTAGTAGTTCCTGTGAGTGATTCCAGTTTTGCAGTATTTAGTGAGCAACAGTTCTGAATTCACCTTACCCATCAACATCTTAATTTCTTCTCTCCAAATTGGAGAGTCACAGTCTTTACAATTTCTTCTCATAAGGTCAGCAGGTCCTGGCTGATTTTAGTTGCCCATTCTCTACCTTCTCTTTTTTCACCATGGCTTTCTTAGATGGGGAGACCAGAGCTGCACACAGTATTCCAGAATTGGGTGAACAAAGGATTTATGCTGGCAAAATAATACCCAATACTTTGTTCTCAGTGTTTTTTTTTCTGATGGTGTCCAACATTGTGTTGCCGCTTGTGGCTGCCACTGCATATTGAGCTGGTCATTTCAGAAAACTGTAACTGGTGACTCCAGGATCCTGAGTTGTAACTACCAGTTCTGAGTTCCGTATTCTATGGGTGCCATTTAGAGAATTTTTCTTTAGAAAACTCACTTTTATCTGAATTGAAGCTCATTACCACTTTTTTGCCCTTTATGTTCGTTTTGATGTCCTTCTGGACATAAAATCCTTGCAATTGTAACAGCATTTAACTACCTGGAAAACTTAGGATCATGCAGAAGTTTGAAGATTTGACTTCACCAGCACACTGGTGAGGACATTGAATAAAACTGATCACAACAGCGATCTCAGGGAGATGGCTTTTGTTGGCTTTTGTACATTTTGAAAGGTGAATTACTGTTAAGTTCTACCTTTTGCTTTTTGCTTTCCTTTAATTAGCTTTCTATTTTAAAAAAAGCCACAAGTTGTTCTAATCCCATTGTAATTTTGTTTCTTTAATATCCTTTGATACAGAGCTTTCTGGAGGATTTTTCGGGGGGAGGGTTAGTGGTCTTTGATTGTTTGGGGTTTTTTAAATCCAGATATATTCCTTGGTTTCTTTTTGTCTGTGTCCTTGTGTTTACCAGTTCTTGGGGAATTCCGTCCTTTATCTGTTAATGTTATGCAATTGTTTGTTTCCTATCTTGTCTCCATGTGAAGCCAGTCAATACATGAGGTACTAAGCATAGCGTTAAGACATTTTAGTCTTCCAGTGCCACCTGTTGAGAAAGTTCAGTTATAAAAGGAAAGAGAGGCAGAAAAAAGTGCCTGGAGGTAAACTGCTGTACTTGGAAGTGACAAGGAGGAATGCTTCTCTAGAAGAGGAATCATAATCTTTCAAGGATTTCTGTGAGAGAAGGAGTAATGTGTTCCTGAAATGGTTCTTGACATAGCAGGATGTTCAGAACACATTCTGTGGCATTTGCCTTCCACTTTGTGGCAGGGGTTTAGCAGATCTGAAGAAGCCAGTCAAGGATCTTGTGCAGGGTTAATAATTTTTTATATCCTTGGATTTATTTGTCATGAGTTGAAGTACATCAGTCCATGCCAACAGGAATTGTAGTCAACCTGTAGGAAAAATGTCATACCTCAAAATAGTATACAACAGTTCCTCTTTTGAAGTTGGGCTGGTAATTTAGAAGCTCCATATGTTTCTAATAAAAATATCAGTTGGGTCTTGAGGTTGGAAAGATCTGTAGTTACTATCGCTGCTGCACGCTTCCCTTGCAAGCTGTTTTCAGTGCTTTTTCACATGATCATATCAGAATGAAGAGTCCACATGAGAATGCAGCTTTGATCTTAACTTCCTTTCATCTGAACTGGTAAATTCATGCTAATTGAAGTTTATCTAACAGTTTTGAAGAGTGGAGGTTATCGTTACATACCTACGTATCCTCAAAGCTTAATGGAAGAAAACAGAATTTAGGTATTAAAATTAGAATTTTTGAGCCCCCTTTTTTTTTTCCTGTGCCTGCATTTAACCTGTATACAATTTCCTTATTGGTTGCTAAATGATGGAATTGTTCAGAGATGCTTTTGTTGCTATAAAAATAGTTGTCAGTGTGTTTTTTATCTATGTATATATGTATGTATACTAATTTATTAATATTTAGTAATATTTACAAGGAGACAGTGAAAGTTTCTGACTAATTTGCAAGGTTGTTATTTCAGCTTCTCTCCCATGTTTTTGCACAAACACTGAAATACAAGCTCATGTTTTCCATCATTTTGTGGATGGTGAACTCCTCTCTAAAAGAAAAAAAAAAAAAAATCTTGGCCAGATGTAAATCATAGCTAATGAAAAGTCTTCCACTTCAGACTGTAGCTTTTTTAGTCACTTTGCATTAATAGAACAAGATCTATTTTAAAGTAGCTACTTCTAGTTGCTGTAGTTTGTTGGTTAATGGCTATTGAATAATGTTAAAACTTTGAAAGAGGAACTAAAATAAAACGCAATAATACACAGAAGGTCGGAGAGGTGACAGTGTCATAGGTGAGTTACAGTGTTCTCACAAGTTTTAGTTTTCTGCTAGTTTTGCTGAAATGTATGTGGCTGTTTCTCTAGACCATTTTGTTAGAGGAAAAATGTGAGGAGACATGTTCTTGAGATAATAGACGTTGTTACTGGGGGAGTTGGTTTTTAGCTCTGTGACTTGGCAGACGAGTCTATGGGTCAGATTTAAAACTTTTCTTTCTTTCTAAGGCCACTCCATGCCCAAAAGAACCAAATAAAGAAATGATTAATGACGGAGCTTCTTGGACAATCATTAGCACAGATAAAGCAGAATACACTTTTTATGAGGGGATGGGACCGGTCCATGCTCCAGTGACACCTGTGCCTGTTGTAGAAAGTCTTCAAGTAAGTTTTGGGGTTTTTTTGTTTTTTTTTTCAATAAACTCTTTTATGTGAGATTATTTTTGTCGTACTGATTTAACCTTCATGGTACCTTTGTGGAATACGGTAGGAAAACATTCTTAATAGCTGCATAAATAGGAAAATTACTTTATGTTGCAATAATTTGTCTTACCTACATTTCAGAATACGCGAGCCTATCTATCACAGGAATAATATTAATATTATTCTATACATTAAGAATTTTATTTCTTGAAATACTATGGTAGTGATAGCCTTAGGACTTCTGTTTGATTATTTAGAAATTGATTTTGGCTCTTAAAACAGCCAATTAGAGATCAAAGAGAGCCAGGCTGAAACATTATTAAGAAAAATCGGCATTCTGCTTTGGAAAAACTTGAAGCCCTTCTAACATGTTCTCTGAAAGATACTTTGTTCTTTGCTTTCAAAGTCTTGTTGACTTCTAAGTAGCCACTATCAAAACTTAGAAGTTCCTTCAGGATATCAAATTAATTGTCAGTATCTTTTAGATGTGTTACTTCTTTACAGTTCAGTTGTGTAGGTCTTTCTTTCACTTTTATCCAGCTGATAGAAACAGCACTGTTTACAGTTCTTGTATGCATGTGAAGAATTTTTTTCTGTTTTCTTCTGAGAGTGGGTATTTGTTTTTATTAATACATAATTTTTTGTGGATTTTCTTCTTTTTTCTATTCACTCCCTTTCCAGTTGAATGGTGGTGGGGATGTAGCAATGTTGGAACTTACAGGACAGAACTTCACTCCAAATTTACGTGTCTGGTTTGGGGATGTGGAAGCTGAAACCATGTACAGGTACAGTATTTCCTATTACTTTTATGGTGATTAAATTTTACTGGATGCTTTGAAGAGTGTATACACTTAAGTGTATACTTTCTGCCCTGCAGAAAGGGATCTGGGGGTGCTGGTTGACAGCAGGCTCAATATGAGTCAGCAGTGTGTCCTGGCAGCCAAGAGGGCAAACCACGTCCAGCTGGTCAAAAGAGGTGATTATCCCAGTGTATTTAGCCTTTGTGCAGCTTCACCTTGAGTACTGTGTGCAGTTCTGGGCCCCGCAATTTAAGGAGGATGTTCGGGTACTTGAATGCATCCAGAGGAGGGCAACAAAGCTGGTGAAAGGGCTGGAAGGAATGTCCTATGATTAGCAGCTGAGGACTTTGGGTTTGTCTAGTTTGGAGAAAAAGAGGCTATGGGGCAACCTCGTCACTCTCTAGAGCTTCCTGAGGAGGGGAAGTGGAGAGGGAGGTGCTGAGCTCTTCTCCCTGGTATCCAGTGACAGGACACGTGGGAATGGTGCAGAGCTGTGTCAGGGGAGGTTCAGACTTGACATTAGGAACCAGTTCTTTACCAAGAGGGCGGTCAAACACTGGAACAGGCTTCCTGGAGAGGTAGTTGATGCCCCAAGCCTGTCAGTGTTAAGAGGCATTTGAACAATGCCCTTAATAACATACTTTAACTTTTGGTCAGTCCTGAAGTGGTCAGGCAGCTGGGCTAGATGATTGTTGTATGTCCCTTCCAAATCAACTATTCTGTTGTGTTCTATTCTTTAAGCTTAAGTTTTATTAAGCTCAGTTGACTCTCCTGTTTTTCAGATGCGCAGAGAGCATGCTATGTGTTGTTCCAGACATTTCTGCATTTCGAGAGGGTTGGAGGTGGGTCCGTCAGCCAGTCCAGGTTCCAGTAACTTTGGTTCGTAACGATGGCATAATTTACTCCACCAGCCTTACCTTTACATACACACCGGAACCAGGGCCACGACCACACTGCAGTGCTGCTGGAGCAATCCTCAGAGCCAACTCGAGCCTTATGGCTTCCAGTGAAACAAATACAAACAGCGAGGGAAGTTACACAAACGTCAGCACAAATCCAACCAATGTCACATCATCTACAGCAACTGTAGTTTCCTAACTACTGTTGTTTGTCTGGACTTTAACTGACTTTTAAGTGCTACATTCAAGAGAACTGAACAATTTTTGTGGTTTCATGGGAAAACACCTTTCCATTTTAGATGATATTATTTGAACCTTGTTACCTGCAAGTGCTGATCTTAAATATAGAAGCCACAATAAAAAAAAAAAAAAAATCCAAAACATAAGAACTTTATTGAAAATCTATTTTTCAGCTGTTTTTTTTTAATGGGCAAGAAACAAAAAATGTGGCTGGGATACATGTTGAGCAAACTAGAAAACATGAACACAACATAGTTTTTATGGACCAACGAACTTGTATAAGCTTTAGTATAAAAGGTACATTTTCACCATACCTTTTTTGTATCACAACATATAGTACACTTTTGTTACCAAATAGTTTATATTTTTTTTTTCCTCTGAGCTTTTGCTCTGAAGTATATTCAGGTTCCAAGCCTGACCATGCTTGTATAATCTAATTACCATACTCTTCCAGTTTTAAAAAAATATATATATTTTTGGTCTGTGGCTGGAACTGTTCCTTTTTTTAAACTGAAGTCTTGTGACTTTTTATGAACTGAAATTGTTTTTATTTCAGCAAGTAGAACCTTGTAAAGGCCAGCATATTTTTTTTAAGATTATATGAAGTCTGTGCAAAAGCTTTAAAAAAATGCCTCTGCCTTGCCTGCAATACATGCAATGTATGTTAACTTTAGTGCTCTGTTTTCAGTCATTGTTAATAGTTATTTCTGTTTTCCTTTTTTAAATATGTATTTATAGTGATAATTCATGAGGTTCTAACATTACATGAGTTTTTTTTTTTAAGTGGCATCTCAAGCAGTCATGTTAATGATTGTTCATGTCACAGGCATACGTTGGTGTTTTTGAAGAGTTGTTACTGGGTTACTCCCCCTCTTCCTTGCTCAGTCATATTGCATCTGAAGATGTTTCAGGTTCTGTTCAGGTTTTTCTAATCTTGTACATAATTTGTATTAAGTGTAAGTTAAATGTTTTATTTCGAAAGTGGAATGTTCCCAATAACTTCATTTGGCAGCATGTCTTCTGTCTTGTTGGCATGTAACTAAAATACCATGAGAAGTATGTGCTACAAATGGGATTGGTAGGTGATGCCCTTCATCACTTGAGAATCACAACAAGCATGTTTTTCTTCATACTGTTCAGTAAATTAGACCAGACTTTGGTGTAACACTTGTATTGAGAACGTGCTTTCATTGTGAAGTGATCGTACCATAATAACTAGAAGTAAATTTTATTACTTAGAACTGGGCAAATAGAAAATCGTAAAAGCACTATGAAGATGTCAACTCCTCCCATCCTTATTTCCTGTGGGTTTCCTTTTCCCTGCCAACAGCTTGTGCAACATTCAAGTCTTCTCTCCATCGTAAACTCAAGGCTCATTTGCACTTTGACTTTGTTGGTTGTTGCATTTGTTTTTCATTTTGACTTTGCCATATTTTGTCCCTCCTTGTAGACCTGCCTGCTTCATTTGTATTTGAAAGTGTACCCCAGTAGTTCATTTGTAGTCACAGAACTAGACATAGACTCATAGGACAAGTTCTGATAGTGTGATCTTCCTCTTTAAAAGCCAAAATACAAATTTTATGGTGTGTTCAGCCTTTTCTATACCCTGAAGCAAGAGCCACAACTGCTGTGTAAACATGAACCTGTGGCTTCCTACAGTGCATTGCTTCCAAGCTTATCTGTTGACCATTTTCATAAGGTTTTTATTTCTGACCACTTATTCCAGTTTCAACACCCACCACCATTTTAAAGCATTGTCTCTACACCATATTTGTGTACTCTGACGCTCCATTCTACTTGTTTGCTTTAGTGCTTTGTTGTACTTGTGAAAACAATGTGGTTAAAGGAAGAAATTAGTTATAAAGCCTATTTTGCTAACGGTAAAATCGGTACCACTGTCCTTCCAAAATGTGCTTGTATTCTACCACAGGCCTTCATATTTGCTATTCTGTATTACAAAACTTGCTCCCATGACACAGTCGCAATGCTGGTTCTTAGCACTAGTGAATACTGCCTCACCTCATCTCTGTTTCAGTGACCAAGGGCAGAATTCATTGTGGCCTTATCTCTGTTTTAAACTGTTTACTGGCAATTACGTGCAAATCTGTTTACCTTTGTATGTGCTATACAATTTCATTTTAATTTTGTTGTGGCAGGAATCATTTCACAGTGTTTTTGTTAGAAGCACGTATCTCACAGTACGGCTTAATTCAAGAGCCACAGATTTTCATCACTAATGAGACTGAGAATTAAAATAAGCGAGATATATATATATATATCAGATTTAGAGGGTATTCAAGAACAAACCATGATATATACACACAGTAGGCAAACCATAACAAGCCTTTAACCTTCAAAGACTATTTAAAATAGCTTTTCAGAACTTGACATCTGCTTTTATACTCATTATTTTAAAATTTTTACATATAAATGCAATACTTTTTATATTCAGTTTCTTTACTTGCAATAATTTTGCCCAATAGATATGATATTCCTTACTTGCTAAGTCATTAGGTTCTTTACCTAATTTCTGCTGTTCTACACACTACAGCCAAGTGGGTGAAACAAAGAGACTAGGAAGTTCTGCTTACAAGATCATTTTAAACCCCATTTTTCCCTTGGGCTTGTGGCTCCATTGTTGCCAGTAGTTATTCTGTAGTACAGAAATGGTCTTCCAGGTCCTTACTGTTGTTAAGATGTCCAGTTGTTCAGATATATTATCTTCCTGAACTTTTTCCTGTGGGGTGATATTGTTACATTTATTGGCCTTGTGAGCTGTTAATCGATTTTCATGATATTAACAATATCTCAAGATTTTGATAAAACTACTTTTACAATGTTTCAGTATGAAACTGTTATAACTGTTCACGTCTAGCTGTTAAGTCTGCTGTTAATTCTATATACATAGAAATTGAGTCTGTGTTCAGAATGTTGTTATAGTTCCAACTATAGGAAGAAAAAGCAAATTAAGTGCTCAAATTTAGCTATGCCTTTTCTTGTTTTCTTCTGTTTGGAACTGCATTTCAGAATTCAACACTAGTGTAGTCTTTAATAATCTGCTGCTGCTGTTTTTCCTAATTATTTGCCCTAAGGGCATCCCACAACTGTGTTAATAGTGGTATTCTGTACTTCTTTTCATTGCCCAGACTTACAAGAATCAGAATGGTTGCCTGAAAAGACATGAACTCAAGACATAAATCAGTGTATTCCCCGTATACAAAATATTAATGCCAAGTGAAACAAATTATCTATTGGAAGTAAGCTACCCACTTGTAGATTAAATGACTCCATAGAGGTGTCCATCTTGAAACTAAGACACTCTTCAATTATTAACCATATTATTTACTTTCTTTCAAAAGCAGCTGTGTTTATGAGTACTGAACAAATGTGTATACTTTCCTGTGCCAGACTTTGACTTTGTTTTCAAGCACTGTACTGTGGGATTGAGTGGCAGCTTTGTTAGAAAAAGAAGTATATTAGGGTTTCTACTTAACCCTTTTAGGACTGAACAATTTCTTCCCTTTAGAAGCTGTAAAATAAATGAGCAGTTCTAACTTTGTAAACATTCTGTCTGTGTTCAGCACTGCATTTGCCCCATCTGGAGGTGCTATGCTAATGTCATTTTTTTAAAAATCCTGTAGCATGTGTATACATTCAGTCTTAAAAGGGTTATTTTTACAAACTGTGCACCTGTAAAGTTTCTTAGCAATAAGGTAGAAAAATGAGCAAATTTTTACCATAATTTTGTAGAATTAATTGCTCAGTTCCATATTTCATCAAGAAAAACCCTGCAATATGGGCAGTTTTGAGGATTAAATAAAAGTGAAATGTAAACCACATAAGTGTTTTTGTCAAGTGTACTCTGTGTGTGTATGTGCATATACTATCGTGTTTGATTTTTTTTTTCTACAAGGCTAAAGATAAAATGCCATGTTACTGTTGATGTGACAAACATAATTGAACATCTGTATGATGATATCATAAAGCAGTTATGATTTGATCAGGTGTTGAAACTTGCCACGTTTTTGTGGATTTTTTCCCAATGTTAACCAAGGAATATGATTGATTTTTATTTATTTTTTTTGTGAATGAACGGTGAGGTCATCTGTGGAACCAGAACAACACAAAAGAAGACCAACTCCAGGAGTGGAGAAGTCATCAGTAGTTGTGAGGCTATGCACACTGGACTCCACTTAAACGGGATATGGAATGTCCACCCAAAAATCTATATCGGTTTCATTATTGCTTGTATTATTGCTGGAGTTAGATAAGAAACTGTTTTTTCCAATAATGTAAAAAAAAAAAAAAACCACACCAAACAAAAACGGTTCACTTTTTTATATTATTTATTAAATAAGAAAAAATGAACTGTGTTTAATTGTTTAACAACTTTATTATTGCAAATACTATACCTGACTTATTTTCATCCTTTTCTTAGTTGCAGACGGTCTGATATTTCTTTCAGTTGGTTACTAATTAGAACTAGAAATTTAGCAAGCTAGCTTATTTCTTGCTTCAACAGAATACTCTAGTAGGGCCATAAGGAACAAATTGAAATTATGCGCTCTTTTAGTTTGCAAGCACAAGTGACAGTGTCACTTGAAAAAAGTTTCTGAGATGGGAAGGAGACACAGCAGATTGAGAATTCGGAACGGCAGAAACCTACCAGTACTAGGTTTGTATTAAACTAATACAAGAACTACTAGTTCATGCAAAAGACTGTGAAGGGGCCAGAACTGGTTGTTAAGAAGGTGTGGCAAGAGCAAGAGAGAGAGATTTCATTGGAAAAAAATAGATCACTTGACTATAAGGAAGCATTACAGATTTTTATTGAGGTATCTGCGAAGGTGAATGCCATTGTAATTAAGACACATATAAAATAGCCAGAAACTCAACACTGGTAGAGCTGCTGTTTGAAACAGGGACAGTATGGGCAGATTACATTTCAAAATTATTTTTAAAACTCTTGCAGTCTGTTTCTGGAACAATAAATTGATTCTTCTGGAACAGAACAGAAATTAAATCTGAGGGTTTGGTGAAGAGAACAGTCACTTGCTAAACTTTAGTGTTGGTATTGTTGGAAGAAATAGCATGGGACAGTGCTGGTCTTAGATAAGGACTACAGATACAAAAAAAAAAAAAATCTTCAACTAAACCTCGGCAATTAGCTATATATATAGAGAGAGTCTCAATAATAAATCCTGTTAAAATCCAGAATAGAGAATTAAAAGGAGAATGGTGTGAAATTACTTGACTGGAGGATAGTATTTATTTGGAGGATTACATGCAATATGTGCCATGTCAGAACATTCAGAATTACAGAACTGGGACAGGTGGTTTACCTTTCACAGTGCCCTATTCAGGTTGGAGTCACATGCTTCTGAGAAGGGTAGAAAAGACGTGTATGTGCTCAATTAGTGTGTCTGTAAAGGATATTTATTTCTGATATCCAGTAGCACATGCTTAGTGTGAGGCCCAATACATGGAGAGTTACAGCCCGTATTATTTGTTTAAAAATACTTTTGTATTGAAGGTCAACATTAATTATGTATACTAAAGAGATAAGTTGATGAAGTCTTGATTCTCTGTAGAAGCAAACTTGCAAGTTACCTGCTGTTTGAAAAAGATCTGGTAAAGCGTTCTGAATTTGACATCTTTCAGGTTCTACATCTGCTCCAAGTATGGAAAAGGATGGTTAAAAGTTTGCTGGTGTCTTTTCCATGCACTATTGCCTTTGTATTCTAATCTCACTTTTTCATGTGTACTTTTCCAGATCCTTAATTAGTTTGCAGTTTTTCTCAAAATGTGTAAATTTTGCTGCATAATTCAGGAGAGAGTCGGTGTTAAGTAAGGTGAACTATAACTTTTGAGACTGTGTGCTGTCATCTGTCTGTGCTCTTTCTGCTGTTATGCTGTGGGGTGGGGGAGAAAGAAATGTTGGTTGTTTTTTAAGCTGCTTGTAGGTACATTGAATGGAAGTTTCTACAGACCTGGCCTTAGCGATCTGCAGGTCTTTTTATCTGAAGGTGGCACATGTAATTTGGAACCATATAAAGGTGCCTGTGAATCTTTCTCTGAATTGAGAAATTCTTTGCTTATTATTAATCTTTTAAGTATATTTGCTGTCATTTTGCCCCCTCATCTATGTTCATTAAAACCTTAAATCATCTCCTCTTTTAACTAAAATACTTCTGTTCTATTTGCTGATTAGTTCACTGGGAAGTTTATCCATTTCCACCTCTGCGAATCCCCACAGATGTGTTTCATGGGCAAGATGGGACCTTGTGCCATTCGAGCTACTACTTCGTGCCCTACCTCCATCTCTTACTTTCTACTTTAGCTTCTCCTGAGTGACTTGACTTTGAGGCCTTTGACGTACAAATAAATAATAGCAACTGCATTCATTTCTTCGTTGCTATACCAGTACATTAAGACATTTATAATAAGTTGCTATGCATTGGCCACCTTTTACAGAATGAAGGATTTCGTTACAGAAACCGCAGCCTTACAGACCATACAATCAGAATCTTTTTAAGAACTTCGTAGTTCTGCTTGAAGAATAACAACAAATGCATAAAGGATAGAACACCGATATATACGTACTATGTTTTCTGCCTTGAAATTGTCTGTTTTAATAGCCAACTGGTCACAAACACACAGTTCTTAAAGTCTCTGAGTGAGTTTAATTCTGGTTTGAGCCCAGTGACTTTTTTTTTTTTTTGTGAGACAGTTTGTTCTAGTATTTCTTCTTGATTTTGATAATTCTCATAGAATTCTACATAATCTGTTCAGAGCTAATCCAGCCAAGGTATCTGAGCTGTGAAATGGGATGTGAGAGACCCATGTTGGTATGTTCATTACACACGGCAAACTTGACAGCAGTGACTTCAAACTTGGTTTTCTGGTCTCTATCCAAGACAACTTTGCATGATACTTCTGTACGGGCGTGTAGTTGCAGAGTTTAGTTCGGTGTGAACTCTAAATTCTTTACCTGCATAAACATGTCTCATGCAGCACCCTATATATACACACCCCATAAAAACCCCAAAGACACGAACGGTGCATTTGTATCTTGTTAGCTTCCATTGTTCCCTTTTGTCCCCAGTAATCTGTTACTGTAATATCTTGAATTATGTCTTTTTCCTATCTTGTACTATTTTCTGTTTGTTCTCAATTAGATGTGCTTCAAATTCCATTTCAGTTCTCTCACTGCCAAGAATTTTACTTTGTGGAAATTGGAAATGGGGAGACAGAGGACTCATGGTGATTGAATTTACTGCCTTAAAAAACATAATTGGGAATTCCCAAAAACATGTGAGCGATTCAGCAACATTATTAGATTTTAACGTGAAAGAAATCATTAGGTTAGGAAATGGTATATCTGATTTTTTTAATGTACTCATATCTTGGTCTTAATGAAAGATGTTTCTATGCCTTTGAAAGCAAGAATTTTAAATTTCTCACACCATTTAACATAGTTCTGTGGAATTCTTTGTTTGCAAGACTGAGAAAACAATCACCGCAACATACAGACAAGGCAACTGCAGATCTGCCTCTTGATGTCAATGCAGCTTCTCACACAGCATCTACTTTCTTCTTTAGAGGGAAGAAAGCAAGTGGTCCCAGTGTTCCTTTGTTTTGCTCATATTTTAGAGGTGTTGCAGCCTGATTCGTATAACAGTAATTTCAAGCATTGAGATTAAGTGTAGTTGCTAAGGTGGCACAGTCTTGCAATCTGCAGTAATACAAAGCAGTAATTCGGCTGTGTTACTGCAGATTGTCATATGAAACCATTACCTGAAAAAAGGTATTAAATCTTGTATTGACAAAGTAGGCAACTGACAGAAAATTCTTCATGAAGTAGGAGTTCGGTTTATTTTTTTTTCCAAATGAAAATGTCTTGTGGCAGTGCTGTGCAGATTACTGATGAGTTATTACAAATTTCAGAATAGAGTTCCGAGCAAATGAAATTATTTCTGAAGGGCCTGATGTGGATTAACCCGTGTATGGGGGGGTGGTGTCTGTTTTGCCAGTCCTTTTGCCGCTTCATGCTGCTTTTAACAGCATACCAGGGTTTAAGGAGCCATCTGGGTTTTGGACTCGCTTGATGTGATGACCTCAGTGGTGAGATTGACGTTTATGTCATCTTCCCAGTTTCACACATTGAGAAAGTTTCAGACGTCTAAATGAATTTTTGGTAACCAGTTTTACCTTGAAGATTTAATAGACGTACAGATCAAACAATGGTCTGAAAAAATGGTTTATTTAATTTACAAGTAATGTTGATAAGGAAAATTCTTTTCCTTATTTTGGGAGGATAAATGCAATCGGTGAGTGTTTAAGCTTTCAAATACATCTGCACTTTCTACCAAGTGGTTCATTTTTCAAGCTAATAACAATTTTATGCTATTCATTCAAAGAAAAAATGTGATGGTTTTTTTGTTGTTTTGTATTTCTGCCTTCAGATACCTTGTTCTTTATCTGAGCTGTTGTGAGCCCAGTGTGTTTCATCCTAAAACTTATGATCTGTGTGTCTTTATATTCTGGACTTGGAAATTCACAGCTTGAAATGATAAATTTTGATAAAATTCTACTTTTGCATAACTTTTTACTGTCAGCTTACAGGTAAACTTACAGAAAACAGGTATCGGCTACCAATATAAATGTGTTAAATTAGAAAACAAAAAAATCCGTCTGCTCTCACAGGATGGCGAAACAATAAACTAGGCTTACTACCTGCTGGGGATTATCTTCACAGCAAGGAGAAGATTTAAATATGTCACGCAGTCATAGCTTTTAAAAATTATATGTGAATCTGTTTGCAGTTTGTTCCTGCAGCAACCTTGAGGAATACAGTTATGAAATATGGGTAGAGTTTTGCCATTCATCTGAGAAAAGTTTATTAACCAGTTTCACATTATATTACAATCTAACTTCTTTCTCTCACCTGTACTTTCAACCCATTTTAACAAGCAAATTCTTTGCAGCTGGTCATATTTGGTGAACACTAACAATATTGATGTTTATGTTGTTTTTCAATTAATTCAGTATTTATGTGCCTATGAAAATACTCCTTTCTTTTAAAAATGATGTTTAAATGCTAGTCAGCTTGTGAAGTGTTCTCTGCAAAGTACTATGGCACGTTCAGTGCCAGTTGAACTGTTTTCATTATTCTGATGCAGGAAATTCACAGTCCTAATACAATAATATCCTGATGCAAAGGACACTTGTCCAGGTCCCAGCTGGGGGTGGAAAAAGTTCAGCCCTTAAGTTAGACTTAAGTACTGCCAAATTATTGCATAAAATGGAAGGAGAGAGGTAACGGCAAAGGTGAGCGCTAGTTTTTAAGTCAGACTGCTGGAAATTTCCGGGCTGATGGGAGTTACGAATGATGTAATGGATTCAGTTACTAAAGTCGGAGTGTTACTTGTCACACAGGCTAGGAGGATGTGCTGTTTCTTAGGGATTTTTTTTTTTTTTCCACTGGCCAACAGGGATGTAGGCTTGGAAGGCAGAATGATCACACGTGAAATCCCTCTGTCCAGTACCAGCTAAGGTGTTGCCTTGATGGCCAGAACTTATGAATCACTGTATTCTAAAACCTAACAATGGAAAATGGGAAAGATCAAATAACAGATGAATGGTAATAACAAATTAATAAGCTGCTGAACTCTAGCAGAACTGAGTTACAATCTATTGTTCTCTAGCAATTCATTAATTGTCATTGGTAAACAGTCAAGAGATCAGATATAAAATATCAAATCATATACAAGATATCTACTAGGAAAACTCAGGCATATGTGCCATCCAAGTTGAAATCCTCTTGAATTCACCTAATCTTAACCAATTTGATGTATTTTACAGGGCTACATAGAGCAACTTTAGGAAAAAAGTGGAAAAGTGTAAAAAGAAAAAAAGTCTGGTCAAGATACTTGCTTTGGATGCAAAGCTGGGACATGAGTAGTGCTCTTGCATCCCACTGAAGTACAGTAATCATTTCTCTAGGTATTTATAATCTGTTTTCCATTTTTCCAGTTAACAATAGTTCATAGGCATTGATAAAACCCCAGACCAGAGAGGCTGTAAAGTCTGTCTTCCAGGTAACGGTTTAGTGGGTCCATTTTGCCTGGAATGGAGCAAACCGAGGTTCAAATCCTTTTTCTGAAGCAGGAACAGGAAGAACTAAAACCTGATTCTCATCTTAAATCAGAAATTCTGTCTTGGACCAGAGAACCTTTCTGCCTGCCAAAAAGAGTTCACTCTGACTGGCCCGTCTCCATCAAAAAGTTTTTGATTAGCTAGTTTAATAGGAAAGCTCCTGACGAACTCCCACTTCACCTAACTTCTCAGTTGAAGCTGAACTGTGAAGTCCTTTGAGGAGTGAGTTACATCCCTCAGATGGAGAAATGTGAACGATGTGATGCGCACAAATGAAAAGCGAAGGCATGTTAACTGAGATGCTGAAGAACCATCGCCTTCAGTACTTTCAGGTCCTTGATAAGGATCTGGGCACAGTCCCATAGACAGACATGCAAGGAATAAGAATGGATTTGTGTATAAGGCAAACTGGGAGCTACTGGACTTCAAACTGGAGCTGCTGCCCAGAAACCCCCCACTGCTGCTGTTCAGTGGGGAATACGCCAGTAATGTGCTGGGTTTCCACTTGCTAAGCCACCTAAATAAATCACCCTCGTAATCCGCTGAGCTTTTGAATGGAGAGATGCGCAAGTCTCGGCTTAGAGCTAACATTTCCGTTCAGTAGGAAGGGGAAAGAAGAATTGTCGTCTTGTAAATGATACAAATCCAGGCGAGACTCTTGGCTTCAGTGGCCTCCCAAGCCCCAGCCCCACACCACCTTCCATAAATGGGTGTTTGGGTTCAGAATTAAAAGTCCTAGTGGACACACCTGAGTGGGATTCTGGGCTGATGTATTTAAGACCAGTGGGAACAAACACTTGAAAATAAATGCACACTCTCCTCTTGGATACCCAGAGAAAAGGGATGTTGTGCTTTATTCTGACATCCTTGCCCAGACAAACTCGCATTGACGATGAAAGAATCTGCAAATGTAAGCCCAAAATTGTTGGCAGCAGCCGCTCTTTGGGAACGAACAGGATTAGATGGGACTGACCCCAGACTGGGTTTGAAGCAGAACTAGCTACTGAAGGGTACGAGACTTCCGAGTCATCAGCAGCACCTCAGGTGTTCTGCAGGTCTGTCTTTAGAACGTTTCTTGCAAGATTTATCCCTTTCTGAAGATTTCTGCTGCAGGTGTAAACTACCTCATCCTCTCACCCAGGCCAAAAGAGATTTAAATGTCTACATTTTAAACTAATTTCCTCTTACTTCAATACAGACACAATCTACATACTCATTCAGTGGCCTGAAAATGCTCCTTCTACTTCACCAGGTGCCAAAAATTTTAATCCACTCTCTCCTTGCTGCCCAAACCTCCACCTCCCTTAACAATACATATCTATGTGCTGCCAGTCCTTAAAATGTATTGCAAAAAGTGAAATCTAGACAATATATCTGTCTCTCCCCTTATTTTCCATGCCCTTTATAGGCCACTCCATAAGAGGCAGCTTAGTCGTCACATCTCGCTTCACACCATGGAAAGAGCTGAAGGGCCCAAATGCAAGAAACCAAAATGTGCAAGATGGTCCAACATTTTTGAAAGGTAACTTGTCAGAGAAGACATGGAAATCCTGAAATACTAATAAACTTAACCTTAGAGTTTGATGAAGCCAACCAAAATGCATCAGAAGGAGCAATCAAAAATTGCTTTAATTTTCTGGATACAAAACAACAATAGTTTTGTTGGCGACCTGTGTGTGAGAGTGTGGGATCTGACAAACTCCACATGGAAAAGGTGAATTGCCAGAATGAGCCATCAACCGTAGGAGGTGAAAGAGAAAGGCTCATATTAAAGCTGCGAAACGAAGTAAAGGGAAGTCAAGCCAGATAAGAAATTTTGCAGTATTATAAAAAAAAAAAAAAAAAAAAATAAAGGATGTAAAGTTACTTGATCGTGTAACTAAAAAGCAGGTGTTTCCAAGTGTCCCTTCTTCAAAGCCCTCCCGACTCCTCTGTGCGATAACTGATTGCACAGGTGGAGAGAGTCTCACAGACACAGGAACATACTCAAAAGCACTTGCACAACTATGTTCTTCCAGAGAGGACCAAGGACAAATGTAAGTAAACAGCAATTCTTGGCTCAGAAGCAGAGCCTGAAGTTGCACAGATGGCTACATTTGAGCCCATAGGCATGTGGAAATAATATCAAAGTTCTTCAATTTGTTTTATGTAATAGTATATTAGAAAACATTATTCAAACTAAATTTGGAGGAAGCAGAGAGGCAACATGAATCAGTTATAAAATTGCATTTTGGTAAACTTATAGTAATTTAGAAACGTGTTGATCTTGGTAGAGTTAGAATAATTGAATGTACAAGGCACTGCAGTCTAAGCAGACACGTAGATTTGGAAATTATTGTCTAGCGAAGCCAACTGGTAGCACCGAGATGTGTAACGAACGGCTGCTGTCAGTCGTCGGAATGAGGACACAGAAGCTCTATGGTGAAAAAGAGCTTTAGCAGAAGTGAGCTGGAGGTGGGGCAGGAGAGGCGATACCTGTTTCCTCCTAGCGGAGAGTACCACCACTCTTTTTAAGTTCCTTTACAGGATGCTAGCGAAGAGTAGACTGTTTCAATTACTGGTAACTACGCAACGCAAGCACCACAGGTTAGGAGGAGGGGGTTGGTTGGGGAAGTTTTTTGGTTCCTTTTTTAAATAAGCCCTCACTTACTTACGTACTTGTTTTTCTACTCACCTGACCACAACTGGTTTTTATGGTTTCTGAAACCTTTGTCACTTCTAGCTCTGTCTGATGGAATATAGGGTCCTTTTGGCTGCCTCCTGCCGTGCCAGTGGTAGCAGAGGTGAGGTCTGCGTTGGCTGGTGGACAAGATGTGGAGGTGCAGCTCTCAACAGGTCCCATGGATGCGCAGTGTTCTGCGGTATTAGGCTTTGGGACAGAGGAACGTAGCGTTATATTCTCTTAACCCCTTAGCGAGACTAGAACATAACTATGTTGTGGCAGCGTTGTTCAAACTTCTTGCGTGAGAGATGCCTGGCTCGTGCAGGCGTGGCACGGCACGGCACGCTCTGCTTGCCAGCAGTACTTCATCCGCAGCAGGTTCTCCGTGGCCCTGAGGGCACGTCTCCATCTGCCTTCTCTGCTCGGGGCGCGCTGCAGAGACCCCCAGCTCCGCTGGCCTGGCCTGGCCTGCTGTCAGGGTCCCCCATGCAAAGCCTGAAGAAAAGAAATTTGTTCTAGAATACTTGTTTTCTTTTCAAATCTCTACTTTCAACTTTGCCTAAAATGAGTCCTTTCATACCCAAAATGAAGTTTGATTTTCCTTCCACCTTGCTGCCTAGGGAAATTTTTTCTGCCTCCCATGTGCCTCCTTCACACAGAAGGCACGGCTGCCTTTTTCCTTGCTCTCAAGAGGGCCTTGACAATCCAAAACCAAAAAGTGTTTGCAATAATTTTCTCTGTCCACAGATCACATTGTTTTTTCCTCCTTATGATAATTTTTTTTTTTCCCCAGCTCTACAAGGCTGAAGTGTTTCCCGCTCACCTCCCTTCCCTCCTCCCCAGCCCTATGTTTGGGCTCTGCAGAACCATGTTTCCAGCTGCAAGTGCATCAGATTCAGCTTTGTCTTCAGTCACCGTCTTTCTAAATAGCCGCTCTTCTACCAGTCTCATTAATCTCTTACAAATCTCACAAAAGCGATATAGGACAAAGCTTGCTTTCTCTCCTCTCCCTCTTCTTCTCCCTCTCTATGCAGCCTCTGTGAGCAGAGGCTCGTCAGCCTTGGCTTCAGCGTGTAGCAAAGGAGTCTATCTGGGTTTTAATAAATATTTGAGAAATTAGTGCAGCGGAGGAGTTACGTTGGATGTTAATAAACACTTGATGTCTTGTGAAAAACCCTGCCGTTCCACCAGCTTTTACTTTTCACCACTTGAAACAAGGAAGGAAATAAGTACCTAAGGAAAGGGGGAAAAAAAAAAAAAAAAAGCTTGAAAACCACCAGGGAACACACAGCTGTGCCTGACAGTCTCTCCTGGACGGTATTGTTTTGCTTCAGTCAGTTGACACTATTTAAACAGGTTTCTTATTTAATAAGTGCAAGGGCACCGAGATATGTTTTCTGGATCCCTTTCCTAGATCTGCAATCCCAGGGAAGCGAGGGCTTTGATATTAGCAGAACTTTCTTCTTGTTAAAAATCCACTGTGAGAACCTGTCTTATAGCCGAAAATTTGGTTTAGTCACTACTGATTTTCTTATAGCTCAGTTGAACACTGACCACATCTGGACTGCAAATAAAAAGCTCTTTGTCTTCAAGACATGGCAGCTTCCCCATCCGGCGATGACCCCTGTCCTTCCCCGTCAGATGATCAGAGGTGTGTTAGATGAGTCGTAGCACCCTGGGACGCGAGAGGGGACATGAGGTTGGATTTTCAGCGGCAGCTGCACCTTCTCGGATACAGTGAATTCGTTTCAGTTCCATAACCGTAGCGTTATTTTTCCTACTTGCATGTGGACTGTGGCAGGACCGTCTTTTGGGAAGCCACCGGAAAAAGCAACTCCAACGACAGAGTGTCTTGGATGACATTACTGTCCTTATATTCCTTTGCAATAATAGCAAGGCAGTCACAGCAACACTGCCAGATGCCACCACAGGGATGTGGACTGACTTTTGAGCCAGTTTCAGGGCAAGGAAGCAGCTCTGGTTACTCCACATCTCCCTCCAGTTTAGCTATGAAAGCCTGAAGATCTCAGGTGTTGGAAGGCCCGTACCAGGTTTGTAAGAGTCAAGGCGGCATTCCCAGCTGGCCGGCCAGTTCTCTCTTGGGTATTCTCATCTGTTTGTTGCGGTTGCCCCTGTGCTTTCACCTCTGTGTGTCATTCTTCACTTGGTCACGAATGAGGCCTCTTATCGGTTGCTAAATACTCTCAGAAAAAGGCCCTGAGACACTGCCTGTTTAATAAAAATTAAAAAAATAAAAAAATCGGGTCTGACATCAAGCCAAGAGCATGAGCAGCCCCTCGTCTTTCCTACGGATTTAGGTTCTGTAGGTGTGACTGTTCTTCATGCTTGTTTTGTAACACTGGTATCTGTGCTGTGTTCACAGGAGCTACGCAGGGATTCGCGCACTGTGTTAAATCCAACTCGGTATGCGAGTTGCATTTCTTCATTCTATCCGGAAAGATTTTTAAAATTTTTAATAACTGCCAAAATAGCAGGAAATCAATTAAATGGTGTTTACCCCATCGGGGATGATTCCTACTTGATGTTTGCTTCCTGCTGATGTTAATGAAGATGTTTTGTTCTCGCCTCACAGTACAGTGGACAACAGACATCTCACTAGCTCAAAATCAGTGCTTTTTGGACACAGTTGGGAGCGGAAGCCAAAGAAATCTCTTTGTGCCATAATTATCTGTAAAGATGCTGACAAATAGCTACTAGCAGGGATGATTTGCCATTAGGCAAGCAAAGCAGGAGCTTCACAATTCATGAACATTTCCTTTTTTTTTAATTTTTGCTTTGGTGAGGACCCGAGGCAGGCTGACAGGCGTTGCAGGAGGCAAAAAAAAAAAAAAGTAACACTAGAAATGGGTCTTTTTATAAACCACTTGGAAATTCTGCCATCTTCAAGGCACACATTGCTATGCTGCGGAGGTAACTGATGAGAGAAGAGCCAGGGATGGATTGAACATAAAAAGCTGGAGCTGTTTAACAGAAATGAATAATGCATAGAGAAAAATGGAGAGGAAGACTGTGGTCAGAAGGCAAGCAAACTGCTGACCCACATGCACACCTGAGTGAAGTGTGGTTTGGTTGCTCTCTGTCGTATTTTAAATGGAAGAGCAAGACATTTAGTAAAAAACAAAACAAAACAAAAACAACCCCAAAACCCCAAATTTTTTTTTATACTCTTTACCACCCTGCCTCTGATGCTGTATATAAAAATTACAGCCTCTCCTTTCATATAATTCTTACTCAAAGTTTTATCTTTCTTCACTTTTCTCTTAAGAATAGGCATCTTTTCCCCCTAGGAACCCTAAGTTTCGCTCAACATCCATTCAATTTAGACAGAGGAAAAAAAAGAGGCACATTTACCAAAGTCCTGAGAAATGGAAGAGGAAGTAAGTGCAGTCCTTGAATCTGAAGACACTCTTAGTTTGTGTATCTTGATTCGTGCAAGAAAGCATCAGCTGTGGAAAACTGGGGATCTGAGAAAATAAAGGAGATGAGTGGCTATTAAAATCCTCTCAGCACCTAAGTGAATACTTCCAAGATGAATGCTTCATGAGGAAAAAAACCCCAAACATTTAAAAAACTGCATTCACCATCACAGTTGTAAGATTACAAGCTGGTTTGACTGCGGCCAGTAAATGCCCACCGCATTCTTCTCTGGGCATAGTGCGAGTACACCTAACCGTAGATTAGCTCTGATTCAGGAACACCACCTGTGTTATACCCTGCCCTACACGGTTGTTCAGCCACATTTTCCTGGCAGCCTCTATCTGTGAGGTCCCAGGAACGGCGGCTATCTTCAGATCAGCCCTCTGCCCCAGTGCGGTTGTGCGTGTGGTCTGTGCCAGGGCCTGCTTTTAAGAGAAATCCTGCTAAACTGAGTGTGTGTTTATTTGCTGTGCTTTGGCTGCAATCTTTCTGTATTGTATTGTATTATTTCAGTATAGTCCAACCCTGAAATAATCTATTCCAAGACAGAAAAGTGTTGCGCCAAGGCATGATGTGTGAATGCGAGTTGCACCATTCCCGAGCTCAGAGGCAGGAGGAGCAGGAGGGGACGGAGGAGCAGGAGGGGATGGAGGAGCAGACAGGGATGCAGGAGCAGACAGGGATGGAGGAGGAGGGGACGGAGGAGCAGGAGGGGACGGAAGAGCAGGGAGGGATGGAGGAGCAGGGAGGGATGGAGGA
>VYXH01000824.1:0-88007 GCA_013397275.1 Burhinus bistriatus | reverse complement strand
GATGGAGGAGCAGGGGGGGATGGAGGAGCAGGGGGGAATGAAGGAGCAGGCAGGGACGGAGGAGCAGGAGGGGATGGAGGAGCAGGCAGGACCCTGGGCAGCCTCATGACCTTGCCGAGAAGGGCTTGGCGGCACCGAAAAAGAGGCCACGGCTCATGTAATGGGGGTGTAAACCTTTAGTGGCTGCAATTCCAAAGCCACATGCCACTTTTCATTCAAAGCACCTATATTTTGCCCTGGCAACAGTGAAATACATCCTTAATTTGACCCCCCACCAATTGCTGTATTTAACAGTATTTCAGGCATCTGTCTTAAAGCGTGCCCTAATAATAAAGGTTGCAAGTAACAACGATGGAAGTAGCAAAGGAGGACTTGGACGTTATTTAGTGCTACGGTTTTGTTTTATGGACTGGTATATGCTGTTGTTTGAACATGGCAGGAACTGGTGTCCAAGAGAGATGATGTGTGAACTCAGACATAGGGTTGTAAGAGGCGATGGCAGAACTGTTGCGTAGTGGGCAGGATTTATTGCTTGGAGTAATGTGTTTCAGGAGTCTGTCAGCCTGAGATGATGGGGGAAATGAAGATGAGAGTGCTTGCTGGAAAGTAAATCTGGGAAGGAAAATAAAACTGACAAAGAGGAAAAAAATCTAGCAGTTGTTGTTGGGGGAGAAGTAACCTAGAGACTGGGAAGGGGAAGGAAGAAAAAGAGATGGTGACGTGCAGCTGAAAAGGACAAGCGAAAGACAAAGGGAGAAAAACACCTGGGAGTCAGGGGAGAAAGGGAAAGAAGACTAAAACTTCAGACATTTATGGGCGTTATACACCTGAAATGTATTGTTTTGCCATTTGTCTGCTACATTTGCTTATAAGTATCTAAAGGGTGGGTTGAAGGAGGATGGGGGCAGACTCTTTTCAGTGGTTCCCAGTGACAGGATGAGGGGCAACGGGCACAAGTTGGAACATGGGAAGTTCCATTCAAACATAAGGAAAAACTTCTTTACGGTTCAGGTGACCGAGCACTGGAACAGGCTGCCCAGGGAGGTTGTGGAGTCCCCTTCTCTGGAGATTTTCCAGACCTGCCTGGATGCAGTCCTGAGTAGTGTGCTCTAGGCATTCCTGCGTCAGCAGGGGAGTTGGACTAGATGATCTCTAGAGGTCCCTTCCAACTCTGAAAATTCTGTGATTCCGTGACCTGGGAAACAGTTTGCCCTTAGGTACTGCCCATTGTAAAAGTAGACTTTTAGGATAGGATTTCTCCCCCCAGCCCCTATAAACTAATGATGTTAAAAATAAGGAAACTTTATAGTTTGTTATATTTTTGTATCAGTTTATTCCACTCATATTTATTGTTGAAGGTACACTTCCATTAACAGCGGTATCTGAATTAAAGATGCTGGAAGGGTTCCACAGCTCTTTAGCAAAGAAAGGGCAACATTCAGAGACAGGAATGATTTCTGCAACACACAGATTAGGGAAAATAGCATTAAAATGCATGCAGGTTGCAAAAAGGCTGAAATTTCCTCTGCAGGGAGACCGGGGCAGAAGATGCCAATATGACTGGATTGAATATTACATTTTTAAAACTTAATTCCCACTTGTTGCTGGAATCCGGCTTAAGGCTTGTGACTTCAGGAGCTTGGTCAAAGAGTTAATGATTGGTTAAAAAAAAAAAAGGGTGCATAGAGGGCAATGGAGGGGAAAAATGACACATGTACAGAACGAGCCCTGGACAAATGGAGAGATGTCCTTTCTGGCACATTTCTAACCCTTCCTTGATTGTCGCCCAACCACCGCTCCATCAGGATCTTCTTCTCCTGCCTCCCTCACTTCATCACCTCCAAATTGTGCTCCGTGAGAGTTATGAGTGGGAAATCAATCAGAGACTCTGCTCTTTTCAGCCACAGCTCCTGGAGGCCAGAGGGGGCCTGTGATCTGATTAAGGCATTGTTGAAAATAGCTTTTGCCTTTCATCTGAAACCACTATCCTCAGATTAAATCAGTGGGAGCAGGTGAACGGTGCATGTACCGCCACATGGGCTCTAAAGGTACTGGAGAATCTACACCTACAGAAAGGAATTTGCTTTTTAAAGTGCATACAGAACTGTGAAATACGCTGTCTCGCTTTACAGCACATAGTCAGAAATATTCACATCCAGTGCACTATTAAAATGTGATTTATTTTTTTTACTTAAACAAAAATTTTTTAACTATGTCCTATAATAAAGCCAGACTTTCAAACGGTATAAAATATTTTACAAATATTTTTTTCTGCTTTCACTGTTCCACATAACTCCAAAAGCAGCTAGGTTTGTTCCTTCCATTTCAACAGGCAGGACGGGTTTGTAGAGGGTCTCATTCTGCACCCTCAAGTGAAGTAGAATTTTAATTTCACTGTTACGAATTAAATCCCATAATGTAATTCGGTAGGTATTTGCAAAAGGTCAGATCAATGTCAGTAGTCTCAGCACCGTTCCAGGAAGAGTGCTCCTTTATTAATGTGGCAGGCAAAACATTGTTTCTATGGATTGTGCATGCAGAGTGTTTAGATTTTATTTTTTTTTTAATTTCCTGTCTGTGGACAAGCTGGATGCAAAAAAAATAATAGGCAAAGTTGTGTGCTAAATTGTTTGGGTAAACTGTTTCAGGCAATAACTGAGTGCAGAACATGAATCTGGGTGCCTGGGACTCAAACTATATTTCCAATTTAAAATCATTCTGTAAAGAGATCAGATTTTCCTGATTAAAAACCTTAAGAGTGGTTATATTTAATATCCACATCGACATTCCACGCTGTGCTCAAATTTAATCTCACTTAATAACAAGCTTTTTAAATGATACTGACTCAGCTAGAAGATAGGAGCATCTCCGACAGGACATTTTCACAAAACAAAATAAATGAGTAACTTCTGCCAAGCTCCACAGAGCAAAGGGCGTGACCTGAACACCCACACTCACCCACGCGCTGCACAGGAAAGAGCCTGAGCTCCTTGCTCAATAAACTACCAACAGTTACATCATTCAAAGATTTTTTTTTTCCCTGTGTTGAGTCTCTTAGCAGATGCATGTAGATGGAGATCCAAAGTTTAGAAAAGCTATGTTTTCTGACAAAGTCTTTCAGCCTTTGCTCGTTGTGTGTGCTGTTCCTGCCTTTCTACATCCAGTGGCTTCTATTTTCAGGTAGGCAGTACCACAACAGGAGTGACTGTGAATATATTTTTGAAATGTATTACTACCGTGGCCATCGTCCTATGTCTTCAGTCCTGTGTCTTTTGTAAAATCACCTCTTTGCCTGTATCCCAAGTGTTTATCCCTGTGCTTCCCAGTGTGACAATTCCCACATGAGCCTTTGGGGCTCACCTAAGACCCTGCCGCTTGCATATGTGGGTGCTCACGGCTGCACAGAAGAAAGCCACTTCTTTGTGCTTGTTCTATGGGTTTTATTCCAAAAATACATGAAATGATGTTAACTTAGGTTATTGCCTAAATGAATACTGCATTCCATCCACAAAGTCACCAGCCTTTATTTTCATTTTATTAAAAAAAAAAAAAATCATTTTACTTAAAAGCATTATTTTCACATGGACAAGCTCATTCTGCCTACCTCAAAATTCTTCTTTTAATTGACCGTGACACCAACATGATCTCAACATGTATTAGCTCAGCAAAAATAATGTGAAAAAATACTACAAATGTAACTGAAAGATTTTGGTTATGAGTCATAGATATTGAAGTGAAGACTGCAATACATGTATTCATGTTTGAGAAGAATCTATTAGTGTCTTGGAAATTTTAAGAGATACTTGGAACTGCAGCTGAAAACTGAGTGAAACTGTTGATGCCAATTTTTACAGGAGAATTTATGACAGAGCATCTTCTAAGGCTTTTTATAAAGTCCCTTGTCTTCAAAGAGCCCTCTTCCTCCTTTGTACTTTTACAGGGAAAGTGATATAAAGCTCAGACAGCGATAGCATCCATTTCCCATAAAATTGTCCCTGCGTTTACTGTCAGCTGAAGTGTTTCATTACCTCAGAACTAAATCATGTTCAGCTGATGCCACAGTCACTTTCCAAGAGCAGACGATAAATACGTGAATTTCTGTAGGCCACTGGTAGCCTCTTCTGACACAGCTTAGAGGGGTGCAGATGCATTCATGTGTGTGTAAGAACATTTGGAGAGTGAAGCCCCTGTTGTCTTCCCCTCCTCTTCATCACCAACCTCTCCTCGTATTGCAGGGGGCTTTTGCTTAGCACAGCAGGTGAAGGTGGCTAGAAAACCCATGCGGAAACGCTTGTTCATAAAGCAGTATATGATAGGGTTCACGCAGGCAGAAGTGTAGGACAACAAGTGGATAAAGGAGATAGGAGCTCCTGAGAGACGCTGGTCTGCCGAAGTGGTGTCGAATGCGCGCCAGGCATTGACACTGAAGATGGGAGTCCAGCAAAGGAAAAACAAAACCACTATCACCATCAACATGCGGATGACGAGTTTCTTGGCCATTAAGTTGGCAGAAGAGCTGGTGCTTCTCACCCTGTCGATTTTGCTATGGCTGCTGGCAGAGAGCTGTTGCAATGGCATTTTCCTTTTTCGTTTGGTTTTGTTGAGGTAGCATCCATCTCCATCCTCATATTTGGCGCTGCAGGTACTTATTTTTCTTTCTGTACATATAAATTAGTACTTAAATAACTGGCAAAATGTCTCTGAACAGTGCTTCAAAATACAAAACAAAGTATAGACACTAAGTCTAAATGAATAACATAATTCGTGGCTGAACAACCGCTGCAAAGAAAGCACTGTCCTAATTCTGAGTCAGTTGTGTATCAGCTGCTCGGCATCTGCTGTCTCCCAATATACGTCTGAACTACACAAACTGGTGCAAAAGATGTAAGAACACTGTTTGCTCAAGCATTTACTGAAGATTATTTTCAAAATTATATGTTTCTATCTTAATTTGATGATTTTTATTGTGGTGTTTATTTACGGAAATGGTTCTCACCCATGGCCAGAAAAAAATTCTTGGTATTTCTATAATAAGAAAATTAGAAATGTAACGTATCCTGCCTTTGCAAACAAACCATAGGTGAGGAATTATTTGCTACTGAATAATGGAATAACTTCAATCAATTCAAGTGAATAATGGAGTAACTTCAATGTATCTGGTAGGCTGACAACCATAACTGACCATAATGATTATTTTTGCAAATAGAAAATTTTGCTCTTAGTAGGCTCAAGATGACTGCTCGTATCTCCAACTCCAACTTAAAAAAAGCCCCAAACCTAAATGTATCGTTACCTCGTGAAGATTTTCTCTGGCTGGCATCAAATTTTATTCCTCTGTAGAGTTCCAAAGAAATTAGGCCATATGCAACCATCATTATAATCCCAGGTATAAGAAAGAGTATGAGTAGCAGGAAAGTGTACCTAAAGAATCAAAAGACAAACTGAGACCAGGGAACAGGACAAAACCAGAAAAACTTTTTCTCCAGGTGAGAAGGGGGGGCAGGATTTCAAGATTTTTCTGAAATTTTTTCATGCTGATACGAAGCATCATTTTAATAGCTCTGGAAATTAGAAGCTTCCCACCTCTTCTCCTCCTTCTTCTCCCAGGAAAGTACAGAAAGAACAAGGCTATCGTGGTTGCAAAACATCCGTCACTCAACCTCTGGGGGCCCAGAGGAGATGGGCGCTCCCGTAGTGGTTAGAGGGGACAGGAGGTCTCTCTGCCCATGCAGTGGGGCTCTCTGCTGCAACCAGAGGAGCGTCAGATCCCCTGTAGCTTTGACCAATGTAAAAGTTGCCTTGCAGAAGCCAAATGAGCAGCTGCTGATTCTCAAAGGAGCCCCTGGTACGGGCAGTCAGTACTTTGGTGAGTTCTGACTTGGCAAGGGTTGTGGCACACAGGGGCAGGGACGCAGCAGCCACAACCTGGGCTTTCATCCCTGGGGCCATGCAGAGCCCCCAGGGAGGGATCCCAGGGCCAGCAAACCCCTCGCTAAAAGAAGCAGCTTTTACTTGGTTGCACATCTGTTACTCTCCTAGGCATCTTATCTAATGGGATTAAAAGCCGGGGAAATCATTCTGTTTAAAAGCATGCACAAGCCTACGTCTCTTCTGCTCCCTGGGACTTTGGTGCAAACTCACTAACACACCTGCGAATCTGCAAGGGCACCACGAAGAAGAGGATTTTGCCCTGCAACCTCCCTCCTCATCTGTTCTTGTACTGGCAAATACCTGGGACTACTGAAAGCATTAATACAAATTTACTACGTTTGTGGATACACCATACTGAAGTGGTGCGTACTTTAATCTTCTTCCCAGTTCCAAATGGCCTTCAGTAGCCAAAACAATCTTACATCTTCTCGGTGCCAGTGAAAGCTTTTAGTCACTGGGAGAGGTCACAATGTCTAAATAACATTGCTGCTTGATCGCGCTACTAGTTACTTACTCTGCCTGGACATGTAAGACTTGGAGCACTGTCTGTCCCCTCATCTCCCTGCCCCTATGCTCTGTAAATGACCACCAAAAGGCTTTGGTTCTCAGGAAGGGTATTTGCAATCGCTGCAAGTTTTCATGTTCTGCACACAGATGGACACTTGCCTGTGTCCAGGTTTTTCAAAAACTCATCAGTGATTTCTCTGAAAATATTTAAGTTTACATGTAAATGAGTGAAAGCGGTATTCCTACTTGAAGAGTGACAGATGCTTTCCTTACAGTGACAGTAGGGGCTTAGCAGACCATAGAGTGAGAATCATTGCCATGTTGGGTATCATTCCTATGACAAGGGAAAAGTCATACAAGCGTCAAAATGTAAGCAGCTTACAAACATTATTATTTTTTTTTACTTCTCAAATAAGCATGATAGAAGTGTAAATGTTTGCTGAAGGTTAGTACTTGATTTTCAATAGGCTTAACGCTACCATGAAATCCTGTTTTCCACCAGATAATTATGCATTTGCTAACAGTCAGTTATGTCTTACCAAGACTGCTGAATGACATCACTTGGCCAAAGGAGCCGACACATATTTGCTGTGGTGTTGTTATACTTGGTAAAAGGTACTAGTTTGCTGTAAATTGGGTATGGTGACATGATAGTAAAGGAAACACACCAGGTAGCAGCAATCACTTTCAAGGCATGAGATTTTGTCTGCCAGACCCTGGACTGCAGAGGTTTGCAAATGGCACTGTATCTCTCCAGAGATATGGCAACCAGGTTGAACGTAGATACACTTACAGAGACACCTATAGACATAAAATAAAGAAAAAGGTTATTCTCTTGTTTTAAATGTTCATACTATTTTCAAATAGTCTTGCTAACTTTCTGTATGCATATATAAAATTAAAAATATAGCAAGCTATTTATAAGCGAAAATATTTATAAATATCATACTGATTAAGTCAGCAAAGAGTGTGTGGGCAATAGGTCTGAGTCTCCAGACTGATGTTCCTGCTCTGTGCTTCCCTAACTCCAGAAACCCAAGAGAAAAGATTCATTCTCTCAAACCACGAAATTCTGACAACAGGGAAAGAAGACACTTTTCCTCCTAATTCTTCTCTCTGCTACTGTAGTTTATACGCTCGAGTAACTGCACTGAAATTCAAACAAGCATTTGAAATCAGTGGCATTATTATGCTGTTAATTACACTTTTAACAAAGAAGTTCATAGTCCCTCTTCTATTGTTTTAGTTTTCGTAAGTGTCCTGCTTGATTGGTGATCTGATTTTCTCGTTCAAGAAAATTAAATGTGTTATCACTTTTTTAATTAGATGCTAATGGAGTTACAAAGCAGGAGAAATGAAGTCATGAAGCAGAATCTTTGTCCTTCAAGTGACCTGTTCATATGTTATAAAATATAACGCAGTGGTCTATATTTCTGTCACTGAGGTGCTCCACTGCAAGATTGTAGACGGTTCTTCTTAACTTTACCACAATTTTTTCTTTCGGCGAATAAGCTTTCATTTAATAGTCTTGGTAAATGTTCTAATGTGGGTCAAAATATAAAATGCCAATATCTTTACAGCTTGTTTTACACAAATTATCTGCAATTTAAAATAAGTCTTCCTACATCTTAAAGTGAGAGATTAAGAGCATAGGTGAGGGAACGGATGTCAGTGTCTGTCAACAGAAGCCTCTGTTAACCTGAATTGCTAATGGGAAAAATCCACATTCTGATTCTTAAAGTAAAACGCCTTCACAATGCAAAACTTCATGTTTGAAAGTATTTCACTGGATTTTTTTATTAAGTAATTTACAGAATGTGAAATAAGAGAAAGATGACACAGCTTTGGTAATTTTTGATGGTACATATGACAGCAATTCATTACAATTACTTAAACATGGCCTTTAGTTTTATTGGTTTTATCTACAAAAAGATGACGGTTTCCCATTCGCACACTTTAGGTCTGTACTTTCACATTACACCAAAGCGCTCAAGGGCATGGGTTGAAAGGGGACCCAAGGTTTCCGTAATTAACTGAGGGTCTCCCAAGGTAGCAAAAACTTTACATAATGTTCTCTCTTTTTTTTTTTTTTATTTAAAGAAACAAGCAAACGCACAGGAAGTATTGGAAGTGAGACAAAACCGCTTACACAGACATACATAATCCAGGCATTTTGAAATTCCTGGCTCCACAACCAAAGGGGGTAGAGCAAGGCACATAAAAGTGATGCTTCTTAAAGTCAGCCTCTAAAACCTCTATCTGTATTTTGTGGTCTCCTGGTGAGCTCTGATCACACCAGGTCTGTTCTCAAAAAGTGCTCGCTTTAATTTCCAGCTCCGCAAATGACACCTGCTTTGGCCTATTTTTTTTTTTTCATGTATCACTGCTACCAAAACTCTGTGGGCAAACCCTGTCATTTCTGATGGGTGATCTGAACACTGCTAATAACGTCTGTCAGTGACGGGTAAGCAAGCGCGTGTGCCTGGTTCCTCGTTAAAGCTTGATCATGCAACATACTTCTCACTTAACCTCATCCAGCCAAACACTTCTGTGTGTCGTTAAAATTAAGTGGTGCCTCTGTGTTTTGCTGGATCAGACTGAGGAAACCAGAACCATGAAGATCTGCACTACAAAATTGTGTCTTTGTGATTTTGGTAGCTGTTCAGTTGCAGATGGAAACAATCAGCTTTCACCAGTCTTGAATGAACTTCTCCCATATCTCATTGGTCAGTCTTCAAAATAAGTATAAACTTCCAAGACTTACCCATGAAATAAGTGGCAGTTTTGCAAACAGTGCTACCAAAAATAAAATCTTTCAGCAGGTTGGGAATGAGGGTGAATGGCATGCAGAAAATGCAGAGCATCAGGTCGCTGACTGCTAGCGACAGCAGAAAGGTATTGGTGACTGTTCTCATCCGCTTGTTTCTTATCAGCACTGTAATTACCAGAATGTTCCCCAAAACGCTGAGCAGAAATATCAAACAATACAGCAGAATCCGAATTATCTGATGCAAATCTGAAAATTGTCACAAGGAAAAATCAGTTATGCAGTATACACCTCACAGACTAGTATGGCAGGTTTCATCCCTGAATCAAAAGGTAACAGCCTTTCTGCACGCAGTTTTACTAAGGTTTATGTCCTTATACCAAGGCAAAATCAGTGGAAGTTCTGAAATTCTTAAACTTACTCTGATCTACCTGACTGGCATAACATTACAATACAATACATGCAATACAACGTACACTTGGAGAGCCAAATACAACTTCTTAAAAGCAGGTTCTGCTCACACTACTTAGTGTGCACCGCTCACTCACCATGGCAGTTCCTCCTTTACGCAAAAGTAAGAAACGATACGGCAATCAAAAATATTTTAATACATGGATATTTTTTTTTCAGCCTCAGAGGGCTATAATTTCATATTTAATCACTTTCACACACGGTATCAGATCAGTAACTCCATTGTTACTGAATTGCTCCAAGAGTAAAAATCATGTTTCTCCAAGTCCTTAGCAGAGCTGTTTACATTTTGTGTCCAATAGTGCTACTGTTTTAGTTTTCCATTATATCCAAATTTTGTTCTAGTTGAATCTTTAACACAGAAAAGCAGCACATACTAAATTCTCTCCTGCCTGTTTCTCACCCTAACTTATCAGCAAGCAGTTGATTTTGTACTCCCTCACAGAAAAAGCCTTGTGTAGCTGTTTCTTTCCATAGCACCTCTACTTCCAGCTAGAACGAAATCTGCCTGAAAAAAATCTGTTTTTCTGTACATACCTTTAGAAGGATAAGGTGGATCATCCACACAGAAAAAAGTGTCATTTTCCAAGATGATATCGCACAGGAAAGCAGTAATATTGGTACCGTTCCCGAGGAAGCTAGCATCAACTATTTCCATTCTTCAGTATCCACAGGTGAGCTTTGATGAAGAAGAGGGTGGGTTTGTAACTATCTGCCCATTCTTTGAGCAAACAAACACATTTCTGAATGAAATCTTCAGCAGAAATACGGGAGAGGCAGTTGTGCAAGGAAGCTCTTCTCACAGCCTGTCAGGAAGAGCCGGCACACAGAGTCCCGTTCAGGCTGAACAAGATTTATTCCAGGGGCACACAAGGCAGTTCAGAAAAGCAAAGCATGCGTGCACACACACACACACACACACACAGTCACACGTATGCACCCACATCCACACACACACACACACACATCCCCTCTGGTACTTTTTTAGATCCACCCTCTTCTGTTACTGGCCTACTGTTGGGGTTATAAACAGGCTACAAAGAGATTACAGCATTAACCCCTTGCAAGGTTGCTTCTACTCACATCTCTGCAACGTTTCTCAGAGGGACTCCGTATTGCCACGGCCAATAAATCACAGCCAGTGAGTGATGAAAGTGATAAATCCATCTCTCAACCAACAGCATTTAAAATGGTAAGACTAGCTGAATAAAAGGGCAGAAGAGAAAAACATAGTGAAGATTTTGCATGCCTTACATGAGAAAGATTCTCATCTTCACGGTTTTTGTAGCAGACTGCAGAGTGGGTATGCTCAGAAAAACAAGAGCTGTTACGTGCATCTCGTTTGGTGAAGTACTAACTTCATCTGAAAGCGCTGCACGTGCATGATCCAAACCCCAGTAAGTCAACAGAAAGAGTTGCTAATTTCAATGTTCTTGGACCAAACCTTATGAAAGTATGATATTAGAACTGTGGTTAATGTAAGCAGAAGCCTACACATTTTCTCAGTGCAAGGACTTGTATATGACTTGAATACAAACTTGATGAACTGATAAACTGTGCCACATTAGTTACGCGTTAGTCTAAAACACAACGATCTCGATTGTTTAAAAGAAACTTTTTCTTCTGAGTTCTGCTTTTTGAATACATAAACATCATCCTCTCTGGTGTTTCTGTGAAGTCATGGGGTTTTAACTTCCAGCATACAGCTTGTTTATGGCAAAAAATCTAAATTAATATTATAAATTAATCATTGCTGTAACTCAATTGAAAAAAATTTTCACATTTAAAATTTCTTTTAGTTAAATGGGCAGAGCAATTACAGGTTTCTAATAGCAGGTTTGGATCTCTTAAAGTTGATATACAAAGACTGGAAGGCCTGGATTTCTTTTCCAGTCTCTCCAGCCTTGCTCCATAGTGCCGTTAATGGGAATGGGTACGTAGGGAGCTGACTGAAAAGTTACATCTAAAGTTCTAATTTCTAAATTACCTTTTCTTTAGCAGATTAATTATATTTTTTCCATTTCTTTTACAGATTCTTGCAGTTTTTAAAAATCTGAGACAAAATGCCTCAAGCTGGCAACCAGCATATACGATGTGTAACTATGTCAGCTGAAAGAAACATCCAGTCCAGGAGGAGTCAATTCCAGCTTCGAAGGTGTAACGTGCTGGTAGGAAATTAATCCAGAATGACACATTCTGGTTTATTTTTCCAGTCGTGAATCTCAAAATGGGAGAACATCATATTGAAGAAATAAAAGTTAAAATATGTTTCCATTTTTGCATTGATGGAGCATTCAACTTGAATATTAGGTACCAACATCTCTGAAATTAGCTGCCTAATTCACCTTTATTTTTTTAATATGTTTTCTGTGATTAAATCTATGGGTATTACTAATCAACCCCTCTATTAAAGGACAAACATTGCAAACATTGCCCATTTAATTAAACATAGACTTTTTTGTTGTTGTTTTAGTTTTGAATATATTTGTAATTATTCCAGTGTTTCCTGAACATTTTCCCTGACAATTTCAAATTGCTATAACACCCCAAACAGCTGAAATGGCAACCAAGGCAGGTGCTGACTTAGTAGTGGTTATGCACAGGAAAAGTAACAGATGCTTTTTGGAAAGGACTGCTGAATTTAGGTTGCTTTTTTGCTCTTCTTCATAGACAACTGCAAGGTGCAGACTAGTCTAAGCTGCTCAGACTTGTGGTTAACAACTTCTCTTTCCTTTGAAACTGACTTTCTATAGAACAAAATCCAACAACAAGCCAACTCAGAACAACTTTTGTAGCCTATGTCTGCCTTTCTAAGGTGTCCTTTATGCTTAAGATACTGATCCTGCTTTCCATATCTGTATGTCAGTCACTTCAATGAAGTCTTCAAATTTCAGAGAATTTTCTTCTGTTATAAAGTAGCACTCAATCTGAAAAAGTTTGAGCTTTAAGAGACCTTTCTGTATCAAAAGAAGCTATTATAATTATTTATAATTATTATAATGGTCTGACCTGCTGCAAAACACAGGCTGGGTAATTGTGTTTAGCAATTCTGTTACTGAATTAAACAGCCTGTAATGGAGTTTGAGTCTTTCTGTAAGCAAGATGTCAAATTGTTGTTCTGGGCTTACTCTTCATGTGGAAGAGAAGAGATCTTTCTGGATTCCTGGCACCTTCTATTAGATCTGCAATGGAGAAATCAGTTTCAGTTGTGTTGAACGGCTGACATTAGCAGTGTTTCCTCTATTACTTTTTACCGTAGATGTGTTGCTACTTGGGGTTGGATTCGCTCTCAATTAACATTTAATCTAGAGTTTTTATACTGGTTATACCACTGTATTTTTGGCATGAGGGGTTAATTGCTGATGTTCTGATGACTTATAGCTTGGTTATTCCTGTACTTTGAGGAAGCAGTGTTATACTAAAGAGGAAGATCCATTTTTATTTATGTTGTCAGATACAGACGGACACTGTGCACTTGTCATCATCTGCTGGGCTTCCAGTCTTGCTGAACTGGATTGCATAGAGTCTTCCATGAAGTCTCCACAACTTGGTTAAAAAGAAGAGAAGAAACAAAATGAATGGCGGTATGGGGGAAGTTACAGAGATGCTGTGGGAGACAGTGATCAGGAGGGAAGACAAGATTAGGGGGATCATTGCAATCAAAGAGATTGCACTGGGGCTATTGTACTGTATCCTGTATCATGACAGAGAGTGAATTATCATTCTGAAGTCAGCTTCTCTGTACCTGTCATGATTTTGTCATATCTGAAAAAGCTGACCCATTCCTTGTAAAAAAGCTGTTTCATAGCTTCCATGAACATTGTGGCCCAGGTCTAAAATCTTTTCTAGTTATTCTGCAGTCTTTCACAGATGCTAACACATAAGGATGAACCAAGAATTTAAATAATGGCATATCGAGTTTTTGTGTTGTTTTTTTCCTCTGTCCCTTTCCTAATAATTCCTGTAATCCTATTTGCCTTTTTTATGACTATTGAGAACTGAATTGATGTTTTCATGGAAGAACCTACTGCAAGTTTATTAGTGTCCTGCACAGTAATATCTAGTTTAGAGCCCTACACTGCTCATGAAAAATTGTAACTGTTTTCTACTTTGAAGTGATTTTTGTTCTCTCATTTTATCAGAAAGAGCTTTCTGCAATTCTTCAAAGTCAGCTTTTGCTTCTTCTCTCCCTGAATGACTTAGCATCAGCAGAAAACTCATTTACCTCACCCCTCTTCCCATTTTCTGGAACATTTATGAAAGTGATGAACAGCTGTAGCAAAGCTTCCTGTGGGGCTCCATTCATAATTGCCTTTCACTCCTACTTTTCATTCCTGCTTTTTATTTCCAATCTTTTAATCATGCTGTTCCCTGTTTCACTGCAGACCAATGGTTTCCTCCTTGTCCATGACGTTAAATTGCTCCTCAACTCTTGCTTCCATGATTCTCCTAGTTCTTTCTGGCATGCAAATTCATGCCAACTTTGCTCCCTCAGTGCAGATAAGTCTTCCAGGACTGTCTGTGAACACTGAATGCCATCATCCCAGGCCTTGGGAAGCTCCATCTAGAGAAGCAATGAAGAAACACACCAAGAAGTGATACAGCAGCTCAGTGATGTCAGTTGTGTCCGTAGCATGAAAGAATAATGTTTTAAGTTAAAGAAACAAAACATGAAGCATGAAGCATGCATGCAAGGCATTGAAAAACTCAGCATGTATTCTACTGAGTTATTAAGACCTTTGCTGGCATGACCACCACTGAATCACCAGTTACTCATGGCTCACTGGCTCTATGTCCACATGATGGTCTTGGATGCCAGGAACTTGGCTTCCAAGTACTTGCCTCTGATTACCAGAATAAAGGAAAGAGTGCCTCTTTTTTTTTTNNTTTTTTTTTTTTTTCTCCTGGGGAGGGAAGGAAATCAGACCTTTCCATTCCACTTTTGCAAAGGTAGCCCAGAGCCATATTTGCATTGAAGATCACTTTTTCTGCATGTGCAAATTCAGGTAACATTTGTCAAGCTTATTGTCCTGAATTACATGTGAGCAGATGGCTTCATCCTTTGCCATTCATGTCGTCTCAATGCAGGCACACTGGTGGTGGCAGTGGCAGACCAGGCTGTGCATATAAAAGCCTGCCATGACCATGCCACACAAAAAAGGCTGAATGTCAGAGAGCAGTGGGCTCTTGTGGAGGACTTGGCATGATGTTCTTCACCTCTGGAAGACCTGGACAGAGCTGGCCATCAGTGGTACATACCACTGCATGGTTGCACTAACCCCCTTGCTCTCATGGGGGTGAGAGGCTGGCCAGGTGTATGGGTCAGTATAACAACCACGATAAAGCCAGTGCATGGCTCTCTCATCAGTCTCAACTGCACATGGGAAGGTGAGAAGGACCAGCTTCCCCGGGATGGCAGGAGCCCCTCACCTAGCCTCATCCCAAGGGATGGGCCCACTACAGTGTCAAGGCATGCTTCCCGACCACATGTTAGAGGGCTGAAGCCAAGGAGGCCAGCAGCCACGGCCGGAGCCTTCATGTAGTCAGCAGAAATGCAAAACAGACCAAACGGTCTTGGATGCGGTCTGCTTTGTGGAGCCTCTCAGCTTAGTCGCATACTGTGCAGAGAGCAAACGAGTGGAGAGCACAGTGCTGGGAAGCAGAGGGTAGAGCATAGACACGAAGGGTTGAGGGATAAGTACTGAGCCGTGATTCACTCCAGAGGGTACTAATCTCAACCAAAAGCAAGGGCAGAACAACTGAGGGAATGCTATCTTGTGCAGATCCAAACAAATGTGTAGTTACTGTTTAAAGCAAACTGGATCATCTTGTTCACATGCTCAGATCTCTAAACCTGCAAGGTGTGGCTTTCCTCTACAAAAGTTTTGCAGACTATGTGTCCAGAGATCTTTATCTGTTATTGCTGTCCCCACCAGTTCTCCTTCTGTGAATACCAGGCTTACAGACTGGCTTGTAATCCCAAGAGTTTTGTTCCCCTGGAGCCCTTTTTAAACACTGGCATCACATTTGCACAATTTTTTTTCTCTGGTAACAATTTAGTCCTAAGCAAGAGATTACACATCATGTTTAATAATTTTACTATTTCCTTTAGAAGTTCTGGATTAATACCATCTGGTCCTGGGCTGAGCTGGATTCAGCGTCTGCTGGTTAATTTGCCAGACTAAATGAGTAAGAATTTGCTATGAACTCTTGACTCCCCTTTTGGAGTGGATTTCTGCATGAAACTTATTAAGATCAAAGAGTTTTGTTTCTCTAGGCATTTTTTTTTTTGCATGTACAGCCAATAATCTTAATGTTTGGACAGTTCTGAGTTGCCTTTTTAGCATCATTTCTCTCTCCATTACATTTAGCTAATTGCATGATAGATCACTCTCCATGCAGATCAGTATCATCTCATTGTCTCCCTGCAAGCTTTAGAAGAGAGAAAAAAAGGAAGTTGTTTTAATGAAATGCTTGCTAATCACAGATATAATTTTATTATTTAGGAGAAACAAAAACCCGAATGTCTGTCCCACTTGAACTTAATCATGCATTATCTCAGATGTTGGAAGTTTTAGGCAAGAACTTCCTTTGAGTTGGCTGCTTTATTAACAACACTAATTTACTAATAAAATTGGCTTTGTTAATTGAGAAATAATTTAGTTACCACAATGTACCTGTGTAGATAGTTCAGAGAAAAGTATACAAAAATATTTTTTTCCTGTATTCAAAGAAGAGAAGGCCTGCTAATCCATGATAACAAAAGAACCTGCCAGTTTCAATTTTTTAAAAAAATTATAGTCTTAATCCTTTTTTTTTCCTGTAATGTCAAATACTGAACAAACTGGCTTTGCAGCCAAAACAGTTGCTGTGCTCTGTCATTTCATGCTATGCGCACAATGCTTTTCTCATCCAAACCCAAACCACATCAATTTACAGTTGCCTCATTCTTTTTCCTGAAGAATAAGCATTTGTTCTGTTTTTTCATTAATGTGACAAAGATCTTTACTTAAATTGAAAAAGAAACTTGTAAGATGGTGAACTGGGAAAAGCTTATCTTTATCTTGTGTCAAACCTACAAATAATTTTGGGTGTGCTGCCAGTTCTTTTTTGTCCTGGCAAATGAAATAAAATAAATGAATTAAACAATATACATATGGAAAGTCATGGTCTACTTCTGTTCTCACTTGCCGGGGTTATGCTGGCATACGGCCACCGATTCAGTGGAGTTACTGACACATACAAACTACAGGGAGATCTGAATTAGGCCACATTTTTGGAGAACACACAAAATTCTCAGGAGCACATTCATTTTAAGCTTTTTCAAAGTGATCTGAGCTTGAATCTTATCAGGGTCTCACAGTAACTGCAATTAAGACCAGTTTACATCATACTCACCTGAACTCGGTAACACAAGGATGAAATTTCCTTCAGAGCACCCTGTTGTACCATAAATGATTCCTGAAATAGGATTCAACAGCTGTAGAGGGGATCAAAGGCAACCAAGGTGCTCTTGCTGCCCCTACAGTGCTTCTCCGGTGGTCATGTATGACAGTGCTGTGGCATGTAGCTTAATAAATGCCTGGAAGGCTCTGGAGGTCTTGATAGGTTATAGTCCATCTGGACACATCTCAAGATATCTTTTAAATGATTTTGGGGCTGACCACTTTTCTTTCTTTTGAAGTGCCAGTCATAGTATTTGAACTTCTTGGATGTTTGCAGTATCATCCACCTGACGTACCTGTGAGACATTACCGCTGGCCTTGATGCCTTCATGGGCATCCAGTCAGGTTATCATACCATCTTCTTGGGAAGAGAGGAAATGAGGCCTCCCAGGTGATGGCTGCAACTTTTGTCCAACGTTCAAGTCTCACTGATGAACAGGATGAATAAAGCATATTGTCTCTGTAAATCTTCAGGTCCAATTTCATAATCATGTTAAAGTTTCTGTGCATTTTCTGGGTGAAAGAACAGCCAGAAATTCAGTTTTGCTCCAGAGATTGCTATGCAAGTGTTGTATAAAGTTCAGGGAAAACTGCTTCAGAGAAATATGTGTAAATGGTCTGTCCACTCTAACATAAGATCACATAAAAATCCTACAGCCTATCACAGTCAATAAGATACCATTAGTAAGGTCTGGGATAAATCATTGTCCACTCATTCCTTCCGCATGATTTATCGTGCATATTGCGACTCGTTGGCACTTCTCAGCCAATGTTGGTCTATCACTAGGCTCAGCTGCGTCTCATCTTTCCATATACCTAGAACCCTAACTAATTGTTAAAACTGAGGGCAGAAGTTATAATAATGCTCACTGGACAACTGAAGCCAACTCTTTTCCTTCTCATGGCATCGTAACTGATGCATAAGTGCTTATGAGCAATGAATAGAAACCCATGAAAGAGGAACATAGATTTTTTTTAAAGGTGCTTGTTTCTTTTGTAGGCTATACACTGGATTGCACGTCCTATTTTTTTCTCCACCCTGTGAGTATGTTAGTTTGCCAGAAAAAACAGTTCAGGATTCAAGCTAGAGATGCAAGGAAATAGCCCTGCACACCCTTATGCTGTGAGTGCTAGAACCACATGCCAGCTTACCAGCATGAACACATGGCCCAGGATGTCACTTTTCTTTTATTATCTTAACACTGTCAGGTATTGGTACCATTAACGGGTGCCTTTGAGCATACTTTTGCATACTAGGCCATCATCAGTCAAAATCCAAATCCATCACGTGTTCTAAGGTACCAGTCACCTGAGACTGTTTTCTGAGGTAGGGTCATGACACACTTTGTAACAAACAGATAAAAAGATCAGGGGCTGTCACCAGAAAGCCCCCATATATTATAATATCAGCAAGATAAAGGTATAACTGTTCTTGACACTACTGCATTTCTTAATAAAGCTCAACACTGGAACAGACTGCTAAATAAATCCCTATCTGTAACAATCGAGAACTGCAGTCTTGTCTTTTTAAGATTCCAGTTAAGCACGTAACAAAGAGTCACTACTATTTTACTGCTAGAGATTTTCATTAGTAGAACTCACAGAAGTATATGAAAGAAGCTAGTTATGTTAACTGCAGTCACTATGAGTTTCAATTTAAAGGTGAAAAATATGCAGCACAGGAAAGTGCAATATTTGGCACGGGTCACTCAATGGGCTGGTGGGAGAGTCAGGAAAAGGAAGGCAGTCTCTTCAGACTTGGTCTGGTGCTATATTTGTCAGACAGCTCTGCTCTCAAAAGAAGCCATGCTATACCCATGATGTTGAGATCAAATAGATTTCTCCATTTCCGCAGAATTAGATAAAGAGATGTTAGTTTCACAACACCAACTAAGTCATTAAGGGACTGGCTGTGCAGTTAGTAGGGAGGAAATAGAGAAAGTCAGCTGATGTATTATTGGGTGAATTGGTACCAGCATGTCTGAAGCAAGGGCTTTAATTTAAGATTCCAAAGTCTATGTGTCTTACTATGTATGGAGAGAAGTTACTTTGCATTTCATGGCATCTGCTCTGACATCTACATTTTTGGAGGAGTATCAGTTTCTGTAACAGATGATAAATACCTTTACGATACTAACATCAAAATTTGTTCATTGACATCTGAGTTCCCAAGAATCATATAATCCTTGGCTTAAGGGAACCTAAGCTATGGGTAGCAAGAGAAGTATCGTCTCTACTAGAAAAATACTGAAAATTACATAAGAAGAATTTGTTCAATCAACAACAGTAGTTCTTGAAAGCTTCAGTTTTTATAGGAAACATAAACTTCCTATGAATAGCAGTCATCCAATTTGACGTCAATTTGCATAAGTCTGCACAAGAAATCAAATATACAATTTGCTTATATTTTGATGAATTCTCTGTTGTTCAGTAGCTAAAGAGGGGCACATAGCCTCACTTTTATCAAAGTAACTAACTGGCTAAGTCTCTTATGAACAATGAATTCTGAGTATGAATTTTAGTCATTTGAGACAATTCAGAGCATGAAGTGAGGGTAAAGAGTCAGAAAAAGAGAACAGGAAATAAAATATTTGCAGTAGGGTATCTGGTTATGAAATAGTTCTCCAGAGCTATTTCTAAACCCAGAGGTATATCTAAAAATTTTGGGAGATATTGCAAAATGCGTCCCCTTTAAAAGACCTTTCTACCATTACTACGAGAACAACATCGATAGCTACTATCGTCTATAAACCCCTACCAGCAATCCCCACAAAGAAACAATACTGCCTCCTTGAAAGTACTTAACCCAAGCAGGATTTTGATCTAGGAAAAAGAAAAGCAAAAGATTGCGTGACGTCTAGAATTTTGCTAGTTTTCCATTGTCATGATTTTGCATAGAAGGGCACTCAGACAGTCCCTTCATGTTCTGGGGCTCCTAGAATGAAAGGAAGATTTTAAGTTAGGCTCATGGCTATGCATTTCGTCGTACACAATTAAGTATTTTATTGTTTGACTCTTGTTCTTTTACTGTGACAATCTCCAGGCCAGTTTTTTTGGTTAACGGGAACTCTGCTAGCTGACAGTTTGGACTAATTATTGGACCAAGTAAGATGAGGTACAGCGAGACCTTCAGGAGCGAAGACAATTTACCCCAGCTGAAGTTCTGTTCTAGGTCTTCATTTATGGAATGTTTATCTTTATTTGTAAATTAGCCAAATTATCTTTGCATTTTGGACTTCTTTGATGGGTATAATGTTGTCCAATAACTGGATGTAGAAAGCTGTCAGTTATAATTTTTTAAGAAACAGAGAGGCGGGTCAAGCCCATAGTGATAAAAATAGTGTGATTTATTTCAACTATTGTGTTAAGCTGTTCTGGGAGTATCTGACAGTATTTCCATGCAGAGTAATTTCAAAAAATTATTCAAACACTGAAACACTGAAAATAATAATTTCCAGAGTTTCACCACAGATGGGCTGTTAAAAGATAGTATTATTGGCCTTACTTGCCATGCTTTTGTCTATATAATTCTTAAGAAAACACGCTCCGAGGAACAATTGCCGTAGTTAGTTTGGACTATTTGCCCATGTTTATACAATATTACATTGTGCAGGGAGTTAATGTGACTGAAAGCATGTAAGTTTTAAATCCATTTTCATTGTTTAGTCTTTGCTTACATTACAAAACTGTTTTAAAGCTGCCAAGGAGAACACTCAACTCTCAAAAAAAGGGAGAAGCAAAAGTCCAAGGACAAATTCTGCTCTGAATTCTCTATGCTTACTTTTTGGTAGAGCCCGACTTAGTTAGGATACTATGGTATCCCCAAATATCAAGGGGCTTATAAAGCAGATAAATGTATCGGAGGTTGGATCATTGGGATTTAATCCTTGTATACAGAAAAGTTACACAATACACTCTCGATTTTACTTTCACAAACATTTGAAAATTTGCAACTAATGTGCATGATTACTTTTAATAATTTTTTGTGTGCCTGAAGTCATTATCTTACATTTGCAATTTCCTGCACACTGGTTTGGCCCTTTCTGTAATCAACTGCCCTGGTGTTAAGCGTGCTTTGTACAGACAAAACAGTGCAAAACAGTCATAGATCATACAAATTGTGGCTACTGCATCACTTCTCAGCTACCTTATTTCTTCCCGGTGTTATCCTTTTATTCTAATGCATTCATTTTGCAATCCTGCAATGTGGGGAAAGTTAATAAATTGAAGTAGGAAAGGTATTTCTGATGAGACCATGATAAAAGATCAGTAACGATTAGTATTTTATTTTTTCAAGCTTTGCTTATTGAAGTTGCTGAAGCAAGTAAACTGTTTAAAATATTTTAAGTGATATGCTGGTGAAACGCTCCCAGACTCTACTCGCACTCACACTGGTTTTAAACCCAGCAGTATCAGAAGTATAATCTTGCTCAAACCATAATCTTACAGTGATCTTATCTCTTTAGATTTCATTTACATTTCAGTTAGAAAGCCAGAAGCGTCAGCTGCAATTTTATACTTCGTAAAGACAGACCTCCCCAAAGCCTTCACTTAATTCTTAATGACTGCTCATAGAAGTTGTTATTAGAAGTCAAATGGGAATGCTCTGGCAAAATGAAAAGTAAAGCACTATCTGTTTAATTAGCTGTTAAACTGAGTCATTTCATACTGGAATACCTTGTTCACAACACCTTAAATAGAGAAGGCTGGAAATTTAAAATTGGATTCTGTGGGAAATATTCAAATAAATTCTAAAAAATCGTATCATGATATAAATTGCTAAATAGATTTTGATTTTCTGTTTTAAGACGGAGTAGGTGGTAGGTCATATACAACATTATCCAACCTGAAATGGTAGGAAACTTTTGTTCTGGTCTGATGTGTTACTAAATATCCAAGGCCTTCCAGATTTAATGCTGTTTGAGAAGAAACTGGCAGTACAAATTGATATTTCTTTGATGAAATCCTGTTTACTTACCAAGAAGGCAGTAAATTTCATTTCCCCGGATAGTACAGGGGAATGAGAAACAAAACAGGATTTTTCCTTGCTTACACTTTTCCTGCCGTCCTGTTCATTACCTGGTGGCTCGTTTAGTTAGTGACATGATAATGACTTCTTTTCCTCTCTTCCTTCTTCGATGCATCCTCACGAGTACTTCTTTAGCTACTGCCCTTCCTTTCTGTGTCCATTTTCTCCTCCTTTAAGCCAGCTTAACCAAAACTGTGAATTTGCAAATAGCACCTTAAGTCCTGAGTGTTCACCCCTTAGGCCACACAACTGAGCTGTATTCAGTACCTTTCACTGGGGTGTTATTTCCAGTACTAAGGACTGAATAAATGGTTAGGTCTCCAAGACTTGTGCCTCTGGATAAAGTTATGAAAGCTAGTAGTACCTGATTGCACAAGGATATTTTTAAAAAAATGTTTAAATAAAAAACAAAACAAAACAAAACAAACATATTAACTCATTTCACAGTTAAAGCTCACTGAAAGTTAAAACCATTGCATGGCTATGGTTATTTGGGGGTTTTGGTGTCCTAAACCACTGCATAATGATGTCAAAGCAAAGTGTTTTTCTAAGTGAATATTTGATTATAAAACCAATATGCATGCATACATTTTCTCCTCCAAATCCCTCACCAAACCTGCTCTATAGGCTATTTTAAGTCTTTGTCCTATTCATATTCTTGTTGCAAACCTTTACAGTTATTTTGGGGGAAAAAATTAACCATGTTTTGAAAGTATTTTCCTTCAAAGAATCAGTGTCATCTGCTGCTATTATTTCCCTATACGTCAGTACGTATGTGGGGGGACAGGGTTATGTGTCACCTCTTTGATCTAAATCTTTATTACACTGCCTTTATTATGAATCTAATTTTACCCAAATGAAAAGCCTCACAAGCGAGTGGGCCCTTCTGCTGTTGAACAGTTCCAATGAGGTATTTTAATGCTATATTTTAGGTTGATGCTATACATTCTATCCAGCAGAAATGTACTTTGCTCTGCCCTCTACGAGTGCAAGCCTGAATGCAGTTTCAAACAAAGACCAGGCAATTTTTATCCACATTGGTTACTGGTGTGTATCCACATATTCATTTAGGCTAGGAGCACCTTTTATCCCATCTGCTGCAGAAAATATGCCCTTTTAGTAAACACTGGGTAGGAATGTTGGCTGCAGGGGTCCTTCCTATGGAGATCAAAAGCGGTCAATGACGAAAGTCACCAGGGAGGGTAGGGAGGCACCCCACTGAGGAGGGTGGTCTGTGGCAAGCTACTGACAATCTTCAGCTCAGGGATGTGGACTCCAGGGGCTGGATCAGGGAAAATCTGGTTTTAAAATATTCCGCACCTTAGCTGTCTAATGCATCACAGTTATCCTTCTGACATCACATATTCCTCCAATTGCATTGCTGTATGACTGCTTACTCATCGTAATGAGTGACAGCCTCAGCTAGGGCAAATCTGTACAGTTTTGCTAAATTGTTTTACCAGCTTCTTAACTTGCCTCTTCACTTTCTTTTTTGCCATGAACACAAATAATTCCAATCTTTCTTCAGACCTTTAGCACTATGACCTTTGTGAATGTTTTCTAATTCTCCTTCCTGGTCTTTCTGGGAACATGTTGCAATATAGATTGTAAGATTCAATCCTGCATCCTGTTAATTAACAAAATAATAAAATTTTTTACGTAGTATCTCTGTCCTTTTTTTGATTTAGCAAATTTATTGTGCATTGGAAAGATTTCTTTACAGAGCTTTAAACAGTGTTGCAAACCAGAAAACCTGACTGCATTTGTGTATTTGATTTTTTTTGCTTTCGATGTGCAGAGCTTCATCTGAAATCAAGTCATCTGGGTTTGTTTGTGCTCCCGAGAGCTGGGTACAATATTTCTGTGCCATTTTTCCTTTAAGCAGGTGTGTATACTAATTTGTATTTTTTGGGTTAGTGAGAGCAGGATAGCCTGCTATTCAACGGCTCTGAATCCAGCCTTCAGAGCTGTGCTTTACATACGTTTTCTCCTCCACCTCACTGTTTCACTCTTGTCAGGTGGTTGCTTTGAATCCTTGTGCATGTTCTTATTATGAACTTACTTCCACAGGAAGAACTGATCCTTTAGTTGTGTTTCATATATGCACAACAATTCTTCTAACAGGCAGCATTAGTACTCAATGTTTTCAGATCATTTTCTGCAATAATTTATTTCTGTATATGAACAGAGAAACTGTGTTTAGAAATTTAGTTTTACATTTTGATTTAACCTCTTTTGAACTAATACAGGACAATTGCAAGTATTTTGATACAGAATTCTTTAGGCTCCTGCCATGGCCTGAGATCTATCAGAGGAGACTCTATTCCATAGTTGGTGAAGATATTTATTCAGTGCCCGCTGATCCCTTTAGATGGTAGAAAGCATTTGTCCGTACAAGGAAAGAAAAGCACCATTGGTGAAGACAAAAGTATGAGAAACTTATGAAGGTTCTGCTTGTTATGTTCAGTTCATTCAGCATTTCCATTTTTTAGTTTACCTTACTACCATTTCTAGCTGTCTTTTTAACAGAGCAGACATCAAGTTAAGGAAGCAGAAATCACGGCAAAGGATACCTGAAAAATCTCAGCAATGGAAGTGAGGATCCCTGTGACACAAACTAGAGTGCTCCTTTTAACAATTAGGGTATCTGGTTATCTTCCAACTACATAGTCATCAGGAAAGAATTACAAAAACCCTACGAGAGTTTCTAGATCCTCCTAGTTTACTCTTTGCTTTTGAATCTTCTACTTGAAAATGTAACAAACAAGGAAACCAATCAGCCTACTAATCCTTCGTAACAACAACAAAAAATTAGAAAAAGGATAAATCCACTTTAATAGTCATCAAATCTTAATCTGAAGAATAAAAAGTGCCTGGAATTGATATCCAAGGCGAGATCCTTGTTCTGCCACTGAAGTTTATAGTTCTACTTCTTAATGATTAAGGAGAACAAGGCTATGACTTAGACACTAGATGATGTATCCAAGGTGACCTACTGGTGGTTGAAGACTTGCAACACACACTGACATGACTCTGTAATAATAAATGGTATATATTCCAGGCGATGAACAAAAGTGTAACAGACTACATTAAAACATTTATTACATTTTCCACAGGAGATAAATTCCCCTACTGCAATAAGTAGGATATGGTATCAAGAAGCTATTTCAGTGGAGTAATACTCAATAGGGTATAATACATAAATAGAAAATCAGAGTTTCAGATACTTTAAAATAGTAGGTATAGAACCCCACTACATACATTTTTTAGATATTTTTTAAAAGGGAATATTTCCTGTCACAGACAAAATCCAAGTTCTGCTTGTATTTACATCACATAGCCTCATGGAAATCAATAGGTTTGTAAAGAACACAGAATCTCACCTTACCTGGTGACCTGGAGACGTTAACTAAGAATCTCCTGAGAGCACTCTTTTTAGTGCGTTTCTTGCTTACAGACCAATTGGTTGAAGTTTGTAAGTAGCTGCAGTAAGCTGTTACGTGTGTACTGGAAAAATATTTGCTCGCGAATGTTGAATTATGTCTTTTAAAAGGTTTGGATATGTACAATAGTTGTGTAAATTTCCCAACAGGCTTGCTCATAGGTGAATACACAATTTAAAATTAAGATATAAAATACATGTCATGTTTGAAGTGCACACACTACTCAGTATATAAACTGTATTTGTGATTCAGCATGTGTTTTTCTTCAAAATCGATCTAGAGCAATAGACTCCATTTCTGTTTTAAGGCCAAGAAATCCTACATCTGTGTAATTATATCTTAATAGTCATGGTAAATGTATACATGGGATTTTATGAACCAGAAGATACAGAATGTTACCACTAAAGCCCATGTTGCTTGGTTAATAATAAAACACATGAAAAACAGACTAAATCTAATAACACTAGAAAAATTAGGGACTTAGTGCATGTTATTTTTTTACATATCTGATAACTCACAGCTGCTGCTATGACTCAGCAACACTATTAAAAAGTACCAGTAATAGATTTTATGACCTGAGATACATGATCCTCTCTAGGGAGGTTTATACCTCTCTAAAGCCAAGGTCTGGTAGGAAATTACCTAAAACCAAGAACTGAAGTAATGTGGAACCCCTAAACTAGACTGATAATCCTTGACATCATTGGTAGTCAAGTCCAGCTCTCAAGTTCAGCCACATATTAGATAAAACATATTACTTCTCACGAACAATAGTCTGCAATAAGAGATGTTCTCTGCCCTGATAAGTGGAGATACATCATCTAAGCTTCCTACATTCTTCAGATTGCATCAGTGGTATTTGGGCAAAAATCTCATGACTCTACGGGAACTGATTATTTCAAATAAAGTATCGAAACTTGTCAAAATATACACTGTCACTTTTTGGGCAGTAATTTGAATAAAGCTTGAAACTGATGAGGGTAAGTCACAGACAGAAATTTCTTTTTTGTCACACCTCTCTGTTATCATGTCCAAACAATATATCATGGTTCTGATTGCACAAGGAAGCCAGAGGATGTCATAAAGGTGAGCTTGCAGGATTGGCCCATAACTGAGATTAAAGATTAATATGCATTAGACTAATATAAAGAATGAGCACACTGAGCAAAGGACCGAGTGAAATGTTCTCTGAAAGAACCTGCTTGGATGAGAAGAGTACACGAGAACCTGCTTGGTTACAGATTTTAAACCCTCATGAGTTAAAATGGTTCCAAGTGGAGAAAGAAGAAATGAAGGTCTGGACAGGAGTAGCTTTTTAAATGAAAAAAATCCAAAACAACAACAACAAAAAATCCAGTTTACCTGAGAGGGGATAAAAATGCCCTGTTCTCATGTGTGAAGGAAGGCAAATTTGGAGGGCTTTGGGGGTGGGGAGGATGTGTGTGGTTTTTCTTTGAGTTTGGATTTTTTTTTCCTTTAATGTCTTATATTTTGTTTTGGCAGAAAAAAATGTTGTTGGTTTTTTGTGTGTTGGGGTGGGTGTTCTTTTAAAACCTGGGTTTCTGTGGCATTTGGCTGATCTGGCTGGGACACAGCCACCCTTACACATGACCCAGTTTGCCATTAGGGATTGCACATGCTGCCATTCTCCTGGCAGTGTCTCATGTAGCACAAAAAAAGGGAACAACTTGGAGATCTACACAATACTTACGATACACTATCAGGGCCAATGCAATGTGTAGCTCCCCCGGGACAGCATTAACCTCCTGTGACTCAGGGTGTCAAGGAAAGGTAAGTGGCTTATCTATGGTAATAAGTGACAATGATTGGATGCTTTGTCCTGTTCCGCACCATACCTTGTTCCCTCACACTGCCATCACCGACTGCCTGAATGCACCCACTCTCAGCACAGGTAAAGGGGTAGTGTGCCCCCTCCAGTCCCTCCCCACCCCTGTTGCCCCAGCAGAGAAAGCAGGTCTAAGAGGAGGCTTCATGACTTGGTATTTCTAGCAGCAAGAGAATGAAAGATGAAGGTGGGATCAGGGTAGCATGACTGTTGTGAACTGGTTAGGGGAAGAATGTCTTGGGAGCAGCTGACTGAAAGTGCTGGGATTTTGTTGACTGCTGGGATTTGGGGATTGGGACTGCTGGGATTCTATTGACGCTGCTGGAATTTTTTGTTGACTTCCCTCACCCATTACTCTCTCATACTGCCTCCTTTGGTGATACCTGCAGACAGCTCTGTTTTTTATTAGGTCAACTAAAATAGTTGTATGGAAAAAGCCAAGCTTCCAGGCACTCAGTGCATCCTTTGGATGTTTGTCCTTTTTATTGATTGCATTTACACTCCAGGAAATAAACTGGTCTTCAGAATCATTTGGAAGCATTAAAATGTATTTTGTCTCATGTGGCCTTAAGTATGACAGTATGATGTATCTGTTGCTTCATATCCTCTCCTCTTCTCATTTGAAAACCCACCAGGGGAAAAAGGGAGAGAATATGGGTGAAATATTTCAGATACTGACTACGTAATTTTGACTTTCCCTTGCCAAATTCTTGATGCCTTCCAGACCTGCAGTGGCAGATAAATAAAAGACACAGGATACCAGTATCAGGTACAGCTAACTGCAGCAACTTGACACAAAATGCAGTAAAGAAAGGTACAACACTGTAGAGTGCTGCAGCTGTAAATGGAGGTGGAATACAATGAGGAAAAGAATTGGTGTTCAAGGGTGTAGGACTGAGACGAAAAGAGGGAAAGACCACAAAAAAAACCCCAAAACCAAAACAGAAAAATGATGACGCCTACACCAGACCTTCGTATAAAACCAGCAAGCTACCTCTAGTATGTGGTGTAGATCATAAAACCACTCTACGCTGACTGTACTGCAGTTGCTGACTTGCAATTTAAAAGTAAATCACAATGGAAAAAACAGCAATTGTCAAACACTTATCACATGAACCAAGTTTAACCAGTCATGTGATACCAGGGGGACAGGCTAAAGAGTTGGCTGGGGTTTCTGCCAATGCCTGTTATTTAAGTGGTATTTTTCAACAACGACCCTGTATTTCTCAAGCTGCTATGCAGTAAGCTCCTTGTAAGGAAACAAAAAAGAAGCACACACTTAAGCATGAGAGTTCTTAACTGGATATGGTAAGATACACAAGAAGCTGTTAAAAGCCCTCAGTGAGATACTGTAAAGATTATCTCTTTATACCGCTTTGCTTTTTAGCTTTGATTGGCATTTAGAAGAAGTTTTCCTATCCATATGGGAGATGTAACTGACCAAAGAGAAACCCAGTGCATAGGAGGAAGGAAACCAGACTGAAAATAGCCTAGAAAACCAGGGAATGAAGAGTGACAGATGTGCACATGCGGAAGGTAACAAAGGCAGATTTGGAGCAGAGGTAGTCAGCTGGAGGAAATTACTCATCTGCAGATGACATTAGCTTTTTCTCCTGTTTTGTTGACCTATAGGGATAAGGACAGCTTTTGCAGACCTGCAAAGTCTTATGCATTGCACATGGAACTCACCTGATGTATGGTTTCCCCATATTCCCCAGGAGTAGGGGAACTCACACTTCTATCCAGCAAGGAGTCGTGGCTTCTGTACCGCTCCACGACCTGCCATCCGGCTGAATGTGGTGCCTGCAGATCACAGCATGGAAAACAGCCAGACACCATGTTGTGCTACCAATAGCAATGTACCCAACCTCTGGGTCCCCACATATCATGCAGTCCTGATAAATAACACACTCGCCAAACACGATATAAGATTGCCATCCCTGTGGCACTCCACAGGTTCTCTCAAAAACTGGAAAAGAAAATGCTGCTAAGGACTGTGCCAGGCAAGGGGAGAGGGCTTCCTCTCATACTTGCAGCTGCAACATAAAACCCTGGACTTACATTGAGCTGCAGAGCTTAGTGGCATGCCCTGGTTTTCTGCATGTGCTTGTCTTAACAGCTGAAGTTCCCACACAAATGATCCTCCCTAATAATAATAATAATAATAATAATAATAATAATAATAATAATAGTAAAACCCTAGGATAGGTACTGCTTCCATGTGAACTCTTTGCAGAATTTTATTATGAACCAGCACACAAAGTTATTACACTTCATATGCTTGTTCAGTTGGGAATGCAGGCAAATATTCATTCCCAATACACAGAGAAAAAAAATGTGCCCACCATTGCCCTTAACTTGATATATGCATGTAAGCGCAGAACTGACAGGAAACTTGATCTAAATCAGAATAGATATTCAAGGCATTGGTAGACAACTGGGCATTTGATTTCCTTGCGCTCTCCGTGAATCGAGAAGCGAGCTCTTCTCAGTGTTTTCATTTAGTATAACCAACTTTCAGGTTTCTCTGCAGTTGGTTAAAGAACATTTATCTCTGATCTTCTAGTACAATTCTTCTTTAAACTTCATTTTATCCAGAAATGCTCACAGATAAGTCAAAAGAGGTTGCAGACAGAAGCATTCAGGTACATTTTTATACCTCTTATATCTAGTTGTTTTTTCTAGCAAGGTAGCTGATGACATCTATCTTCATTTCCTCACATTTGTGTCACTTACAGCAGTGAAAAAGTTACAACCTGATGTTTCAGAATCTTGAAACGTTCTTTGTTTTACAGAGGTATGGCCATCCTCACTGCTGAAAATGGGTATTAATGCTTGGCTTTGGAGGTCAATGATCAGCTTTTCCATGTTACCTCCTTGAACCCTCATAGCTTATTTATTAATTATTCTGGGATTTTCAAAATTAGTGTTTCAGCTTAATAAATTAGTTTATTAAGTGAGAATTTGATTACATGGTCCTGTTACTGATGCACATAGGAATAGATTTTCCCAGAAGGACTAAGTGGATTAAAGCTCCTCACATTTACATCATGCAACGAGATGCACGTTGTGCCACACAGCTGCTCTGCTTAAACGAGGGCTGTATTGACTCCTGGTACTGAGCCCAAATTAATGCCTCACCACGCTGAGCAGACAAGGGTAAAATATTCAAGAGTGCCATAAAGCTTCACCTGAGCGCAGGTCAACTAGTATCCTCAACAAGTACGTGGAAAGGAGCCTTGAGGCTGAATTTGATGTTCACACCATCTGGATGTGACACCTCAGGCCCTAAAAACCAGCTTTTTAAACTGCCTCTCAAGCTTTAATGATACAAATCATGCTACCTCCCACTAGTGCAAAGCCACTTAAACGGCAGCTGAAGATGTTTCTAAGCTAATCTTTCTGACTGCACTGGAATGGTCTTCAAGCCCTTTCACTGTCAGCTCTAGCTGAGAAGCAGTCCAAGGTGGTGCTGCGCTGTAGCTGTTGATCGCAGCAGCTCAGCTGAGGTGTGGTAGCTGACTGTAAGAGAAAGCTGAGTCCTTTCCGAGACAAAGCCAGACAGGTTAATTGAGCCCTAAGTAACAACGATGTAAGATATGATTTAGCTCGCTATTGAGACAGACCAGGAATGCTCATAGCCGGTTAGAGCCCACCTGGCCCGGCAGGCGGTGATGAGCCAGCGGCAGGCGGTTGGTATCTGCCCCCCAGGCTGCGTGGCCAAAGCCCAAGTCCCACACGCAGGCTTTCCTTACACTTCCTTCTGGCAATGGCAGATTTTTAACGTTTATTTAGGAAACAGAAGCAGCACGTGAGATTTTCACCAGAGCTTGAGGCAACCGTTATCCAGCCCGAGGTGCGCGCGGCCTGTGGGCTGGGGGGAGCCTGCCAGGTCCCCGAGGAGGGGCGGCAGCTGCCGGCACCACCGGCGGGGTCTCCCCGGCTCTGGGGACGGCGCGGGGGCTCCCGGGCTGGGCGGCGAGGGGGCGGCGGGGCTCTGCGCCGCGGAGGGCGGGCTGCCCCGCTCAAGTCCCCGTGGGCGGCTGGGAACCTTTCTGTGAGGCGTCGCTTTCCACCCGGCTGCCGCCGCCGAGGACCGGCCCCGCTCCCGCAGTTGCCTGGTAACGCCGGTGGATGAGCTGGGGTGCGGCGGGGAAAGCGGCCCGGTGCAGCGGCCCGCCCGCGGGCAGGGACGCCGCGATGCTGGACCCGGACAGCGGGCTCTCCCTCACCATAGCACGGATCGTCCAGCNTCCCTCCCTCCCTCGACGGGGCCGGAGAGCCGTCTGGCTGGTTTCTAGAGCTGTATTTATGGTTTCTTCCCTTGGGACCGAAGGATTTCGTGGTGAATATGAAGACTTATCCTCTCTTGGAATCTTACAGCTTCAAATAGTTCCTAAAATGAAGCTCTGTGTTTTTTAATCTCTAATTTGGAAAGCTTTAAATACCACCCCACACCCCCTCCCCCTGCCCTTCCTGCTCCGGAGTGCCCCTGAGGAAAGGAGGATTTGGTGAAAGGAAGTGAAAATAAATGAAAAACGCACATGAAAGTACATTTTAGTAGCTGGGAAAACAATTGCTTTTTTGTATTTACTAACTTATCTGCACTTGAAACCAGATTTTTCATATTTCTGCTGAACTTAATTTAGGATGTTTCTGAGTAAAATTGTGTCAATTTTCATGACCATAATAATGTAGTAGTGGTGCTATAATGACTATTGTGCGTTATTGAAGTATTTTGGGTTAGGTTTTGTAAAATCTTGGGGGTTTTTTGTTTGTTTGTTTGTTTTGTTTGTTTTGTTTTGGTTTTTGTTTTGTTTTTTTGTTTTGGTTTTTTTTTTTTTTTGCAAGTGGTGCTTAAAATTGTAGTTTTGGGGGGGGGGGTTTTGTTTGTTTGGTTTTGGGTTTTTTTTGTTTTTTAGGGTAGAATGTCCATTATCTGCCTTAGTTATGTTGGGTTTTTAAATAAAACATGATTTTCTTCTCTGAATGTTCCTAAAGCTTTCCTTAGCAAGTGACATCACTGCGTGCCCTTTCTGGGTTTTCATTTTGTTTTTAAATTTGCTGATTTGGTCTCTAAATGCTATTTTAAATGTATGTCTGCTTTGCTTCTGTTGACTGACTGCTCCCTACATATGTGAGTAAGCAAATGTGCATGACTTGAAGGGGGATGGAATTATAGGAGTGTAGACTTTGGGTTCTGCTAAGTGTTGGGGAATTCAGCGTCCCAGATAGATAGCCTGACATGAGGCGTGGAGAGTCAAAGGCAAGACCTTGTCCTCAGTAAAGGCAGCAATGGGATTTCGGAACAGGGCTCTTAACAACTCTATTACTGATTATAATAAAGCCTGTATGTACTCACCTTTTCATTCATCCTTTTGTCTCCCGTGAGGCCTGATTTCATAGTCATTTGATACTTTACATGTTTGTTTTGAAACACGAGGAAGCTTGGTGTCGTCAGGACTTGGCGGAGTTTTTAAATGCTGCTGGTGGATGGCTATGTTGCACAGCCATTTTGTACATGTGGACACTCTTGAGGACCTTAGCCGTGCCCTTTCACGGTGATGTTTGATGTCTGAAAGGGCAGTTCAATGCCTGACTTTATAGCATATCAGTTTTACTCAATACAAGCAGAAACCCTGCATAATCAAAGCATAAAAGTAGCCAATAAAATAAGTAAAACACAGTGTAATGACCACAGCCAAATCTGTCATGATAGCTTTGCAGAACATGGTTTTACAAACTTGTTGGGGAAGAAAAAAACCCCTGTATATATAGGTCAGAAGATTATTCCAGTCATATGAAGTGCTAAGGGGAAAGAAAATACACAGGTGTTTGAAGAGTTTGTAATAGAAGATTAACTCAGAGCTATAGTTCAGTGTAGGCTGAACTTTCATCTGAAAGACTCGAAAGTTCTTAGATACATCAACTAGAGGATTTCTCAATGTAAAGAGTTATCTTTTGGAGCTGGTAGTTTAAATTAATAGAACCAAATATACACCCTGTTTGAGAGAAATCTGTATGTTCTCCTTGATCTTGAATTTTTTTTTTGACCTTGCATGCATTTATGTTCTTTCATGTACCGTGTAGACTTATTTATAATGCTTGTATAATCATATTATGGCTATACTATGCAGTTGCAAAGGCCCTATCACTGGGTTCCTCATCTTTGTCCATCCTTTAGCAGGTATACAGAGTTCTGAAGGTTTCTGAATTTTGCTACTCTCTATATTAAATTAATGCTTGATTTCCCTCACATTACATGGGGTATTTATAAAGTTGCATTATCAAACACGAAATCTTTGCTATTGCTATGCATCACACCTGAACTCCAGTTTATTGATAGAGCGTGAGGGGATTTTTTTGTCTGTTGGTTGACAGTTTCTGAACAGTGCTTGGTCTGCACCGGTCGCAGCATTGATCTACAGGTGGTCTGTTTTAGGTGATTTTTAAACGATTTTTGGGGATGCATACTGTATTTTGAGAAATCTTTTGAGACAGTGCATCAGAATAAAACTAAGTTATTGTTTTGGATATTTATACTACAGTTATATTTTACCTTTACAAAGATTATTCTTTATCTGTCAGTGTAGAAACTCACATTGCTGATACTCTTTCCTCAGAAATATTTACCATGTCTGAAAATGTAAGAGTCAGAATGGATCATAAGGTCCATTATAATATTGCTTGAAATTTTTGAGAGGACATGTAGTCTCACAAACAGTATTTTAACTATTAACAAAAACTCTGTTGTGTAAATTCATTTCTTTTAATGTCTGGGAAGGGGAGCTCAAAATAGGCAGTTTCTTTCACCAGTTAATAGAATATTGGGGAAAACACAATGTTCTGACATTATTTGTGAGAGTTGATAGAGTGGCCCTGTGGTTATGAACTGATTACACCAGCGCTATGCTTGGCTGTCACTGAGAACCTGAGCTAGTGTCAAGGACTGCGATACACAATCTCTTTGAAATAAGTTTGGCATGGGCACCAAAAGATTTGCTGTCACAGCTTTAGCTCAAGGGATACCAAGATAATCCCATTTTTGTCCCAAGGACTGAAGTAGGCGTAGGGTCATATGCTTGTTAATAACAATTTGGAAAATAAACGTTAGGTTGATTTTGTAGGTTGAGTTTTGGTATATTGATAGTGTACGTGCAGTTAATACAAAGAGATTAATGCAAGAAAGAGTGTAAATGTGCCTGTCATTTGCTTTGGAATTTCTTCTGAGTATGCTTTGTAGTGTGTTTGAAAGGAAAGAGTAACAGTTACAAAGAGCCAAAATGTTAGATAGTAGCTTTTCAACAGGTAGAATTGCTGCTGGGGTTATTGGGGTGTCAGGGGAGAAATGTGATCTCAGTTTTTCAGGCCCAACTTTCACTGTGTGAGCTGGTAACCAAATTTGTTTGCTTTCGTCTTCATTTTTCTCTTCCCTTGCTGAAATGTAAATGTTTGAAGGTAAAAATTAGAGGTGGTTAGAAAACTGGGACATGGACATCTTCAAGCACAAAATGCAGTTTGAAAACAAATCTTCTGTGAAATCTTGCTAAAATTTTGTTTTAGTGAAAATCTTTGTCAATGAACTGACAATAAAAATGGAATGGTTCAGAGACATGAAAAAAGTCCTACCTTTTAAATGTATTTGCAGACAATTTAGAAACTTTGTTTTTCATCATGTTTGAAGGAAGCCGAAGCCAGGCTTTATTGATTAATTAAGATTAATCAATCTTAATTTTTGTCCTCTCCAAACCTCTAATAGAAATCCATCTGCCTCTGAGTTGCCTGGAACCTCTAGTGGCCGGGGGCAAATAACAAGTTAAAAAAAAACAGTAGCGACCAACCAAAGGCTTCAGCAGTTTATTCCTAAAGAACGTTTCTGAAACAGGAGGTGAAAATAAAATGAAAAATAAAGGTTCTAAATTATGTTTTAAATTGAACAAGAAAGACTCACAATACAAGGAATCCCTCCGGGCATTTTCTGTGTAGATGTTCTTAGATTTGTTTCTTGTAGGTATGTCTGTACTGGGACAACTTGAAGGAGAACTTGTAGAAAACCAGCATAATGGCTGTCAAAGTAGGCTAAAAGTGGTAACTTTAGTGTGAGAATCAGCCCTGACACCCCATCCCACCCCACTCTGACAACTGAGTATTAAATTTGGGAGTGAGAAAAAATTTTAGGAGGTACCTGAAGGTTGGAGAGGAGATGTTAGGATATGTCATGATGGAAATGATTGTCCAGAGGAGATAACTCTTCTGTGACTCTTTGAACAGACCTGTGACTCGTACCACAAAGGTTTAAAGAAAATATTGATCAAAGGGAGAGGTAAGGGTCTTCACAAGACTTTAAATGGGCCAAAGAAGGAGAGGAGCTTGCTTTGGAAGCACTAGGAACGTTGCAGCTGGGGTATTGCCCGACTGTGTGCTTCTAAAGGGGGTACTGGTAAATGTCTTAGAATAATTTATGTGGAGTGAATGGTTTGCAAGATATCTAAGGATATTATTTTCATGACATTTTCCTCCAACAGTTAAAAAAAGAAATTGATACTGATCCCTGCTTAAGTAAAAGATCAAATTAAGAAGGAAACCGTTTCTGTGAAATGTAGCATTTATTAAATAAAACTTAGCAAATAAACATAGACTCGTGAGTTGTCATAGATAACTAATGATTCCTTTTCATGCATTGTATTTAACAAACAGCTTACTATGCCCTCCTGATATAGCTTGTGCTTTGGTTTTAATGGTTCAGCAGTAACATTTGCAGTACAGTGAATTTTAAAATGAATGCAGTTGTGAATATGTTAAATTATGAGCTTAGAAGCAATGCAGGCTTGTTGTGCAGATATTTTTTTTTTTTTAATAATGTAGATTATATGTTTTACCTTGCATGTGTGTATTTTATTTGCAGCACTAATTTTGTATTCAAATAAAACCTAGAAAATTTATTAAAACAACAAAATTTTTAAAAATGTATCCTGCATATCGTGTGGGAGAACATAATGTTTGAAGCTCTTTATTCCTGTGTGAGGCTAATTGAAGCTCTCTGTTTCAACTGCTATGTTATTTTTTACTTGTATAAGAAAGTTCACAATACTTTTTCCCTTAGTGTAATTACTGTAGAAATGTAGAAGAGTTCGAAAATTGTCAATGTAATCAGGGTTTTATACTTACTGAAATTTGTTTAGTTATGCTCAGGATGATTCCTCTTTCTGTTACAGAAATGTATAAACCAAAATCACTCCCTTAAATTTGTAGGTTTTTAAGTGTTTGGAGAGTGTTTACATTGAAATTGTTGTGGTCGTACTTGAAGTGGTTTGTAACAAGTTGGCTTGATGCTGATAAAATCTAGGTATGGCAGAGCGGAGCATATAAGAAAAGGTGAATATTTATGACCTTTCATTAAACTGACTTCTACTAAAGTTGGACTATATATGGCGTATATTTGGTGCTTTATTGTAATTTGGGAAATATTAGCAATAAAAGCGAAAAACATTGTGCCCTTTTGCAAAATCGTAATGAACAGTAATAAATGCTCTGAGAGAGTACATGCTTGTCTAAAACAAAAAGGCTTTGAAGAGAAATCATGGTGGATAGCCTGTAAAAATATTTAGATTGTGTAAAGTTATTTGCAGAACTGTTTGCAGCAGGATAAAAATATGTGTTCACCTGATGCAGTTCCACATTTCAGTAGAGTTGGATCACTTCTCTGCAGTGTTTATTCTTGTTGACAAAAGAAATAGTTTAACACAGGAGTGTTCAGTTATGCTGGAACACTGTTCTGCCGAGCCTCCTCATTGTAGTATGTTGCTGGTCCTCTAACTGTTTTCCTGTACTGCTTTGAGTGCTGTGCCTTGATGTCTCATCTGCCCTCTTGCATGATCAATGCTGCTCCAGTCATGATGACTGAATGCCATTTCCAAATTTAGGTGCTAATTTGCAAATAGATTTGTCTCTGTGTTCAGTTGCTCTACGAATCAATTTACTATGCCCACCAGCTTTTTCCACCTAGCACTGTGCTATCCTTTTGCTTGCTCTCAGCCAGATCGGTGTTGAGTGTCTGGATTTTCTTCCGTCTTGGCATCCAAGTGCAGAAAGTGTATTACGTTTAGAGTATCACTTACGATGGTGAGTGCCCAGATCTCGGCAGGATACCTTACCAAATTCACAGGCAAAGAAGATCTGCACAGAACATAAATACAAAGGATTGCTAGTGGTACCTGAGCTGCCTTTTGGAAGGTTTGGCAAAATTTTCGAAGTCCCAAAACTATCCCTTCTCTTCTCTACAGCTGAAGGACAAGACAGTGCCAACAAATGCTGTAATGATAGCTTGTTTTATGAAGGAATGTCTAACAGCTGGTAGCTTCTTGATTTGCAAGAAGCTGACCAAGACTGTAGGTGAACATGCACACCAAACACCTGAAGCCTGGTGCCCCATCCATAAGAATATGCACAATGCCAGTTATACTAGAAGAGAAACTGGTAGGCATTAACTTTTATTAAAAATCATTTGTTATTGCTTGCTGAATTATGCTGCATTCATCCCTGTCTCCTTTCAGGACTCTGTGTTGTGGCCTGACTGAGCCTCTGAATAGCATGACTTCTTCCCTGGTTTGGCTGTCACTCTTTGCCTGCTCGGGTTGTTCCCTTATATTGCTCACTCTCCTTTACTTTGCTTGTGATAGCCTCCTAATAGTACCATTTTTTTTTTTAAAAAGGAAGATATTTGTTCATCAAGACATGTGTATTGAAGCTGGAGAGTCTGTAGTTCTACCTGAGTATATGCTGCATTTTGATCATGGAGGAAATTAATTCAGTTCATCAGTACAAATTTCATCAAGGTGTTTTTTTCCCAATAAACCTTAGCTAGGCATTTTTATCAGTGTAAATTGTAGTAATGTGTTTTATATAAACAAAATTTTGTCAACATGTTTCTAATTCTATCAAAAAAACATAGTGGAAGAAGATGCAAATGATAATTAGGCAGTACATTGTATCGAGCAGATTACAACAGACAAACCCTACCAAAATACCTAAATGTTTTTTGCAACATAGTGTAACACAGAAATAAGGGATTTCCTTTCACCTACCAAAATAAGTATTTTCTTATTTGGTTGTATTACACAGAGCTAGGGTATGTTGTTTTGTGTTAGAACTGGCTGCAGCTGCTAGCTGGAGCGTCTGCCAGATTCTTCCATTTCAGGTATCTAATTTCTGATTTGAAAACTGATCAGCAAACCAGTATGCAATGAGTCCTTAACAGTAACAGTTTCTGTGGCTTTGTGGCTCTGTGTAGCACTGTAGGAATCTGTCGATCGTAATCCAGAAGTAAACAAAAGGAAAAGTGGAAACAGGAGGAGGCTTTGGCAATTGCGTCCTGAAATGACAGGAGTGGGGACAGAAGGGCCCCCATAATCTGGGAGGGAATTTTCATGTTTCTTATATGAAAATTTGTCTCAGTAGGGCGTTTTGCTGTCAAGAGAAGGAGAAGGACACAGGAAACAGGCTAAAAATAAAAATTTTGGTAAGTTAAAGATTAGCATAGGAATATTTGCTGCAGCAGGGCTAGGAGTAGTGAAATAGAGCTTGATTGAATAAATGGGCATGAAGAGTTGAAGTTAACTGATGGAGATTGATGCACTAACATAATCCTTGGAGAAAGTTTTCCCTAAAGTGCTGGCCTGCTTCCTTTTCAACTGCCACCCTGCTGCATACAAAAGAGTCACTGTTGTTTTTTTTTTGTTCTGCAGCTGGGGAACAGGCCCTGTTGGGAACAGCAGTTTACAAGAAAGTCCTCTGTTGTATCTTTTGGGCTGACAGGAAAAATAGGAAGTCATCTGTGTGGACTGAACTCCTTTATCCCCTCTAATGCAATATGCCGTATCAATTTCCAGAATTTCCAGGAAACCACAAAAAAAAAAAAGGATTGTCAGTATGAATGTCATACCTTCATTAATGATCCAAGAGCTCCCAAATTTTACAGATGCATGAACAGCAGAGAATTAAAATACTATTCTCCTGTTTGCACTTTTGTGACTTCTTGCACTGTTTACAGTGTCAAGACAACGAACCCACTCTCTAATAGATTTATTTTTGTTGTGATTCGTCATCTGTCAATGAGTTATATTTGTGAGGGGTTTTTTTGCATCTCTAAAAGGATAGCTGAAGCGTGTATACCAAACCCCACAGGTAAACAGTCTGTGGACCTTGAGATTAAAATTGGCCTTAGTTAACCCAGAGGACAAAGTTGAACATTTACAAAAGTGCATGCAGAACCCTCTAAGGAACCTTAAGGCACAATCTGCCCAGTTTGACCTGTGTTACTTTATTTGAAATTCATACAGGAGAGTTACAAAACCACTGCCTTGCAGCAGAGAGAAATTAAACTCAGCCTGACATGCATCAGTCCAAAACGGACATAGGACTTTCTATCAAAGTAGATTGAGAAGGAATCCTCACAAAATACTCCTTGAGGCTGCTGCTTAAAAGGGTATTTTTTGAGCTGCCCAAGAACTCCCATGAAAATCTTTCTCTGTTTCCCTGCCTTTAGCGATGATCCTTTGCCAGCTTTTACCATTGCACTGAACAAAATATGTTTGTCATTTGTCATGAGAGTTATGCAACTCACCACACCTTATGGTTTGTGCTGATGATCACCTTTCTTTCTCAAAAGAATGCTTACAGTCTCTTTGCTATTGCAGTCGATAAACTAGATATAAAAGCCTTCCTTACCTGTAAAGGCAAGGTGACTTAAAATAAAAGCAGAAATGCTGATGCTATCAGTCACTGCATTATTGGTCATTGCTCCTTTCAATCAGGGAAAATTGAAAGATTTCCTTAAAATTCTCCATTGTGAATTCATCTAGACCAACTTTTGCAGCAAGCTGTGCAGCACAGCAAATACCCTTTTCCATGCATAAACTGTAAGGCGAATGGTGGGATTGTGGAGTTTGCTAGTTGTATGTGATGGACCTAAAACATGCCATGCTGTCAACAGTGCTGTTAGGGCTGGCAAACTGTGCAAGCTGGTGAAAGTTTATTTTTAATAGCAGCATAACTTACTGCAATAGAATCAGCAGCTGATACGCCTACAGTATATTGCTGAGTAGCTTTTGGTAAGAGATATCTCACACTTCTAGGTAGATGATGTGGCCATGTGCTTCTAATATATGCCTTGAACTGTCATAGCAGTGGAGTAAGTTGCACAGATCTCCCAGTGTTATTTTCAAGTTAGTAGCCAGGGTTGCTATTCTTTTCCAAACCTCTAGCTTTATCTTCTGATGTTAATCAGCTATTACCACACTGCATGTTTAGGAAAATACGTATAGAAGTCAACTCACAGAAAGTCCTGAGTTTCTGATTGTTGTCCTTTTGGACCTTTATGGTCTATTTGTTTTTTCCTCTTGGTTTAGCTATAGCAGAAGGAGATGCTATAACAGCTGCTCCTGCTGTTGCTGAAAAATCTGCAGCAACATCTATGTGGTAGTGTCATGGTATGGTTGTAAAGCTGGTTGGTGCCTAATTGTCTATGTCGAGTGCATTTCATTACAGGAGGCTGTATATACCTGGTAGTCACAGCTGCAGTGAGGATTGTTTGGTCCACGGTTTTTTATTTGAAGTTTGAAGATTGCATTTCTTATCTGAAAGAGGTGAACTGTGGGAGGTTGAATGAGAAGTTGTGGAACATTTCAGTTTGATTCTTTCATGTAGAATACAGTGAGTGGCTTCTAGTTATTTACTTGTGTAGTGTGTGTAGTGTCTAGCATTTGGGCTGAGTATGTGGGTTACTTGCTCAGAATATTAAGCAACTATGTCGCTGCATACTCCCTTTCCCTTTTCTCTACTTCCCCACATACAGCTTTTAGCACTGATGTAAAAGCAAAGACGTCGAGTGAGGAAAAAGCTGATTTTTTTTTTGGCTGCAATTACCATTGTCAAGTTAGTAGAAAGTAGTTTGCTTTATGCGTACCCTTAAGCATGTAGGTTTCTTATTTCATAACTTAAAATACACAATTTACTTTCTTTTTAGTGCTTGCTTGATGCTTATTTATTTGTTTTTCATATTAGGTCAGCCTACACAAACCAGAAATTAAACTGGAATCACTGAAAGAAGATATTAAGGATTTTCTGAAGACGTCAGGTTTGTAATACTTTGTTGATACATTTGTGAATAGTATAGATCTATGTAAGACCATGTGACACACATGATGAAAATAGTAGTTTTTACAGCCTGATGTCTTGTTGCTGACAATAGCCAGAAGTACACATTCAGCAATTATTAAACAAGAGAGAAAATTAAAAGGGAAGAAGTTCTTGGATTCCAACAACATTTTGAAAAACATACTGTGCTGAGAATTTATATAACATAAGAATATACTATGAAGTGATTTTATCATTTTATAAGATACTGGTAATTTTGTGGAAACTTCTGAATGATACAGGAGTTCAGTCACTTCTGAATATAGAAATTAATATTCATGGAGGTACTCTTGAAAATTTACCCTTAGTTAAATTTCCAATTTCCATTGGAAGTTTTAACCTATGTAACTCTATCATGTGAAGATTTGATGGTAAGAGATATAAGATTTATAGTCACCAGGAACACTATGTCTATTAATATTTATAGCTGTTTTAATAATATGATGGCTTTGAAAAAAATACATATAATTATTTAACCAAAGCTCTGTTGTAATTATTTAAACAGTAGATGGAAATAAAGGGTATTCAACCTTTATACAGACCTCAACTTGGAGTTTTTCCTATCTTAATTAGGTTAAGGTTTCTTCATCTTTTCCTGGTAGGCAGACGTGAATTGAAATAGGACAGAAAACACAAGTGACTCCAAAGCAGCTTCTGATGAATGTTCCGTTAGTATTAATTCCTAACGTTGTCTTCTGGATATTTTTTCATTTTAACAGGTTGGGAAAAGAAGCTTCAGAATGCTGTTTATAGTGAACTCAATGTGTGAGTCTATTTAGTATTTTTATTTAGCAAGTTCTACTCACATGATTTACTTTTGATTCCTTTGTATATATAGGTGTATGATGTGTTACTGTTGTCTGCAAGATCTGTCATACCAAGGGTGCCTGCTTAATTTCTGTTTTTAAAGTGCCATTATTTCTTTTTCATCCTAGTGAAAATACTGGACTCAAGTACATTTTAAAGAATGAGTGAAACAAATATCACCAAATTTTGTAGTTATGTTAATAATTTCTTTGTTCTTTTAGTTCCAAAGGTACCAACAGTTCAACAATTCTTACGTAGTTCGGGTAGTTATTGTAAATGAAATTTAATAATTTTCAGCATAATATTTGTGTCAGCATTGCTCATACTTGTTGTATTAATTATTAAAAAAATCTTTAAACTAAGGTATTAGATCTCTAGACTTATCAGATCAGTGCTTATCATGCTTGGGATATGGTCGTAAACACAGTGAAATTGTGAAATTCCCCTTTTATTATTGTTCAGCGCACTTCGCATTAGACTTTTGGGAAACATAAGTTGCCTTTACGTTCTGGTGAAGTGGAAAGGTGAATTTAATAACAGATATAGCCCCAAATGCAACTACCTAATAAGAATTGTGTTTCAAATCTATTTGTGCTAATTTAAATAAGCTTATTAGAGTTACCACTTCTGAACAATGTGTCTTAGTAGTATGAGGGACTCGATTCAGCAAAAGACTTGTATCTGTTAGTAAGGATTAATCTTCATCGTATCTTTCAAGGGTAAAATATTTACCTGTCTTTTGGACCAGTGCTTATGCTTTCTTTGAGTTCACCCAAATAAGCTTTAAACAATAATGAAATTAGCACTGGAAAACTGAAATTAACTAAGAATACCATGATTTCATGAGCATTGTGGAAAAGCCAAGAAACAGCATTGCTGAAATCTGTTAGTATTGATTCCATTTTACATATAGGCACAGAGTTGTCCAGAACAAATTAGCAGCAAGTACAAGAATGACCTTGCCAGTTAAAAATGGGAAGAAATTTGGGGAGGGTTTCCCAAAATTGTGTGATAGGAACTGATTGAATACATTTAAACAAAAGGAAATTCAGGCTAACTGTAAGGGAAGCTTTGTGTAAATTTTGTTTCCTGAGAGACATTTGAGACATTTAAAATTAAGCTGGATAAAATGTCTGGCTATAACTTATTAGAAATAATCTCCACTACTGGAAGGTAAATTAGTGTTTTGGTTTGGTTTTTTTTTTTTATTTTGCAGCTTTTATACTCTGGCATAATGCAGTTTATTAATGGATATTCAACTTTGCTTAGGTCAACACCACAAAATTCTAATTGTTTTGGACAGGTAGATGTTTACTATTGATTTTTTAAAAGGAAATCCTCCAAAAAAATACATTGTTTCTTGAAAAAATGTAATATCCTCGATAGTAAAATTTCCGGGGAGTCATAAAGATGACATAATGTAAAGAGAACACACTGCTAAAATACCTGATTTGTTCACAGAATTATTTGATTTTATTTTACAAATACGTGAAATTATGAGGAAGTATTATTTTTTAATATAAGAACAACTCATGTTGAAATGAAGAAATAATTCTAAAAATAATATTTATTTTTAGTTTTGATCAAAATACACAGTGGTTTTATGAGTGCTGTCATGAAAGAAGTTATGTTTAGGTTTACAAATACAAGATTAATTAAGCAAAATAAAAATCTGAGCATTTAAAATATACTATACTTTCTTTAAGGTTTCCTTCTCCCTGTCATCCTTCAGCACCACCTGAACATATGAAAGAACCGTTAGCTTATATGAGGAAAGCCCAGGTTGGTTGTTATCATTTTTACCGTTTATATCAGATCTTGGATTAGACTATTTGAGATTTACTCTGTATAATGTTGTTGTACAATTTCTAGGTTTTATACCTTAGGAAAGACACAAATTTGTAATTGCATCAAAGTTAATAATTTTGCATATGTGACATTTTACATACATATAAAAATGATCAAGTAATTCTCCAACCATGAAAGAAGTAGGATATAGTTGCAGGTAAGTGAATATTGTAGAATAGGGACAATGTGAAATATGTCAAGGAGGAGAATTTGACGTGTTGCGAAGAAGAAAAAGTATAGCTATAAGTAATTTCACTGAGGGTTACAAAAAATACTGTTTTCAAGAGACACAGGCAGGCAGTTTCGCAATGAAAGACAACAGGCTGCAGAGGTAGTGAGTTCTTCAGAAAGAAGAGATATATTTAGTACTTAGAAATGTGAAAGGAAGATGAAAAGTATAGACCTAAGGAGCTTAAGGCATATTGAAGGACAATAAGAGAAACTGGACTATAAAAGATTAAATGAGGATTTTTGGTGTCAGGAAAAAAAATATTTTTGCTTCGTTGGTTTTATTTTTTCACCAATGTATGCCATTTGAAATAAATAAAAAAAATCCACATAAAAATTTTTAAAAAATGCTTCAAGAATATGATCTAACCAAAATATCTGAGGTAAGGATAAAATTGTGTTTAACTCAGCCGTGCCTAGAAATATATTGCAATATTCTTTTACAAGGTATTCAACAAATTGTGTTACTTTTTCAATCATATTGTTGCTTATTCCAGTAAGTCTTATATTGCTGTCCTGGGTTTCAGTCTTCAGCATTTGGGGACAAAGATTGTATTAAACAATTTTTCTTCTGTGGTGTGAAATGTAATGCCACAATTTACTGCCTGAAAATAATCACTCATCAGTTTACTAATGTGAAAACCACAGAGGTATATCTATGTGTAGGTTTGTCTAAATCAGTTTCATTGGTTATTAAAAGTGTATAAAATACTTACGGTAACCAATATTTTTAGCTGTGTGAAAAGAACTGTTTTTCTAATACGAATGAGTAGGAGAAGTCCTATCTTAACTAGTTTCAAAATTTCATAGCCCTATTTCAAAGAGTTTTATGCATCCATATACTCTGGGATGGGTTAACCCTGGTAGGCAGCTCAACTGTTTTGTCACTCCCCTGCAGCGGAATGGGGGAGAGAATCAGAAGGGCAAATGTGAGAAGACTTGTGATAAAGACAGATAAAGACAGTTTAATAGGGAAAGCAGAAGCTACATGTGCCAGCAAAGCAAAATAGGAATTCATTCGCTACTTCCCATCGGCAGGCAGTTGTTTAGCCATCTCCAGGAAAGCAGGGCTCCATCACACCTAACAGTTACTTGAGCAGACAAACACCCTAACTCTGAATGTCCCGCCTTCCTCCTTCTTTCTCCTAGCTTTTTTATTCAGAACATGATGTCATGTGGTCTGGAGTATCCCTTTGCTCAGTTGGGGTCAGTTGTCCTAGCTCTGTCCTGTCTCAACTTCACCAGCCTGCTTGGTGGGGCAGCATGAGGAACAGAAAAGACCTTGATGCTCTGTACACGCTTTCCGGCAACAGCTAAAACATTGGTGTGTTATCAACACCGGTTTGGTCACAAATCCAAAACACAGCACCATATCAGCTGCTGTGAAGAAAATGAACTCTATCCCAGCCAAAACCAGTAGATCCTCTTTCAAATCCTTTCTTGAAATGCAACTCTTCAATAAAGACATATGAATCCTTTTCACAGAGAAATACTGATAAATGGTGAGAGTTGTGAAATAGTAATAGATATACAGTTAGGTGAATTAACATTATATTTTCTAAAACCACTGAGGTATGTGTGAGTGTTTGATTTTAAAGAGGCACACACATTTATCACTGTAGGTAGTAGGTCCGTAAGCAAACAATCATGATCAGATCAGTTGAATCACAACTAGGTTTTATTTCATTACCCTTTTTGAATAAAGAGCAATAAACAATGTAAAAAGCTTACAAAGTCAGTCTTTCTGTGATTTTAGTTGTTTGTTTAAAATATTTGGAAATAGCTAAAATGCGAATATGCAAGTTGTTAATACCTTTTGGGAGCGAGCTAAAAGTGGAAACTTAGCGATTTACTTCTGTTAGGTATTGAAAATCTAATTAATGCTTTGAAGGTAGGAGACTGCTTTTGATTTATTTGTAGGTAAATTTCTTTTCATCTTATTTGTCTTTTAGCATCAAAACAGTTGGAAAAGAATATTTTGAAGCTATCAACAAAATTTGTCCCAGTAGAAAAATGTTTTCCATATATGTTATATTTGATTTTTATTATGCCTAGGCACTGTTTAAGATCCTATTTCCATTGTTATGAGCTCCTTGACATTTTTTTTATCCTTTTCTATCTTAATTAATTTTGCTGTACTTCAGAACTCTGGAAAGAAGGGTAATAGTGTCTGAAGACCATCTTACCTTGATATCAGTTATTGGAATGACTTTGAATCAGTAATTAAAACTATATTAGTATTTTTCTAGAGTAGATATTGAAATGTTCATGATTAACCCTTTTTCTTCTCAAACTGATTCTGTTTTCTCATTCTTAGGCAGTGGACTGAAGTTTTTGTATTCTCTTCACTACTTCAAAAGAAAAACAGCTTTCTAGGAAAGGATAGAGCATTAATGGCAATGAGTAGTAATTCTGTAAATTATTCATGTAGTTGTGGTATTGTCCAGTGTAGAAAAAGTACTTCCATTAATATTTATATGTCTTTTAATATTAATGTGACAGACTATATTTTCTAATTGTGTCTGCTGGAGAGCTGTTCCTGTGATTGGATTGAGATAGATCACTGGGTACAGCTGCTTTAGTTTAGACCATTGTTTAGGTCATTTCTAGGCGGTGAAATATTAAGTCTTTTTTGTTTGTTTGTTTCCTGAAAACTGTTAGCTATTATATTTAGAACCTTTCTTTAAAACATCAGGTTATTTCACATCTCTGGTGTTTTCTGAGCTGTTTGGTCTGGTTACAATTTTTGGGGTATAGCTCATCTCTTCCCATTGTTAAATAGCAGAATCATTACTTAAAACTTATGCATCTCAATGCAGACAAAATGTTAGCACTAGGTCCTAGGATTCAAAATGTGAACTTTGCTAATTTGCTTTAACTGCCCAGCAGAGACTGGTGTGAGTTGAAACGTTCCTGAATCGTTAAACTGCTGTATTGATTATTTTCATATCTACATTTTGATGAGGTGAAATGATTGAAGACCGCTCCAACTGTTTGTTTTGCTTCCAGAGTTCACTGGGAAAGCCTTTGATAGATTTAGGACAACTCTGCTGCAAACAGCAATGAAGAAATGAAGTGGACAACATAAAAATAAGAATAAAAAGAGCTAAAGAGAACCATAAGAAGCTGAGTCCAAAGAAATGTTAGGAAGAGTTTCCACAGTCTGATACCTCCCGTGAAGCTGTCTTTTAGTTGTGTCATAGGTAGATTTTACAAAGTTCACAACAAGCCAAACTATGTATCTCAACAGGAACTCTTCTCATGATAGTCCTATAATATATAATTCATAAATGTGCATTGCTATGTTTTAATTCATACAGGTCCTTTTTCCTGGTTTTAGCTGTAAGCTAGGAGCTTGTTGTTTCAGGGTTTTGGGAGAAATGTTAAATGCATAAACCTGAGGAGGAGATAGGTGGATAAAATATGATGCCTCAGCGTCCAGTTACAAAGAATAAGGAGCAAGAAGACAGGAAAGGAGAAGCCATTTCTGTGTTGGAGTAAGTCTGCTTGGCTCCAGCAGCCGCTTTCCACAGTTGGAGTGGGAAAAGTTCCTGCTTTCCAAAGCGTAGCAATGTTAACTAGTTATCATTCAAGAAAGCTGAGATACTGTACCGGCTCTGGAGAACCCATGTTGTTTAAGTTAATAATGCTTATTTTTGCTTGGTCTTCTTTAAAGTTTTGTTCCGTTACTTCTAAGTTTGTCTCCAATGAAAAAAATGGTTGGTTTCTCTGAAATTTATGCAAACATAACTGGGTGAACTTTTGCAATACAATGTACCTTCCTGAAGGTAGGGCAGTTATTAAAACTAGGGTATTGGACTGCATTCACAAAAATGAGAATTCTGATGTACTGCTTCAGGAAATCTTAAGGGTAATTCAGTGCGTTCTCCTTGAGTAACATCAGTTGGTTATCTTTTCAGGTCCTTGTATTTTTAGATAAATTGTTCTCCGTAATGGTCTGCGGTTTAACCTGTTTGTCCCTTGCTTCATTAGATTCTTTACTTCGATGCTTCTAGCCAAATCTGCAAAGGTCTTACTGAAGTGGAGCTTTGCTAAAGCAAATCCTTTCTGCCCAGTACTTAAATTTTCCTATGTTCCTCTTTGCTCATTTTGAGATCTTGCATTTTGAAGAAAGTCAATACATAAACAACAGGCTTGATTAGAAAATTACCTTGAAGTACATTGCTATGTTTGCTATTGAGATTCTGGTACTTTTTTGCCTAGCTAAGACCAGATTCCCTATGTTGTACGTGCTATACAGACACACAATCAAAAAAGTGTTCTGACCTGTAGGTTTATAGTTGTGACCTAGAGCACTCCTCAGTCCTATTTAAAATATGAGTAACATTACAGTTGATTTCAATAGGAGCATGGGTACTAGGAACTCTCTAGATATTCCTATCCATATCTTAATTTCTCCCAGAAGAGTTAATTAATCTCTAGAGGACAAAACCCAGCTAAATTATTGATTTTCTCTCTTGAAACAAACTGGTGGACATTGAAAAAATTAAAATGACAATACTACATATTCTAATGCTGTGACTGGTGAAGAATTGCTTAAAACATCTTCCTTCAATAGTCAGTTCACCTTTCCTAGTTTCTAATTCTCTTTGAGAAAGTAGACTGGAGTGCTTAAATAGTTGATAAAGAAAAATGTTGTTTTCTTTGAAAAGGATTAAAATAAAAAGAAATTTGATAACATTTTTATTATTCCTAAAAGAATTTCTGTTTTTTGTTGCAGAAGTTGGTGTAGGGGATATTCAGATCTCTTTTAGATCATGTATTGATTTGGTTTCTTGTGTCCCAAATTAAGTTATGCTTCTTATCAGAGGCCAAGTGAAAAGTCCAAGAGCATCAGAACAAGAGCAGTACCAACATAGTTTCTGTATTTCACTTCTTTTTGAAATTTACAGTTTTTAATTAGAGAAAATGTACCAAATGAAATCTGTGTCCAGACATCTTGAATTCTACCTGCAGAGTAGGTCTTCCTAGGTACACTGGAAGAATCACTTTCTAGTCTTCTAGAAGAGTTTTAGGATTCATTGTTGTGAAAAAAACCCTGTAACTAAACCTGGCTAGTTTATGCAGTTGTGACATATTTATGTTTAGTTTATTTGTTGTCCACCCAGTTTCATTTAACTTCAGTGAAAGTTTATAAATGACCTTGCTACAGGATAAGGTAACTCTAATTTGTGATTGATGTGTTTGAAATTGTTTGCAAATTGCAGGACTGCCTTCCTCAGTCTCAGCTATTTTACTGAATGTTATCACTGTAACCATAGCAATCCCAGCAATGTGTTTTCTTAGTGTTAAATTTCTTAATAAAATTAAAGGAATCATCTTGGAAGATTTGTTGTTCCCATCAATGAAATGACTTTATGAACTCTGCCTCTGGCTTTTATTTCAGTTGAGGACACTGCAGGTAACTCCACTGTCCTGAGGAGAGGGGAGGGCATCTTGCTTGGAGGGGCTATGTAACCCTCACTTTTGTTTTGACTTGGTTGCTTTTATTTGAACATCTTTTACTGGGCAGAGTCTTGAAGGCTGAATTATCTTGAAGGCACAGTTTATGGGTATCCAGAAGTGATTTATTGCTAATATGTTGCATCCCCAACGCAATAAGCGGGTTAATGTCTGGTGTGGCAGTTGTCAGTCACACCAAGAGTATCGACCTCCATCACTCCTTCGAAGAAGCTGATTCTTGGTCTTGCAAAGCTGCCATCTGCCTCCTCTGTGCTTCTTCTGTAGCTTTCATATCTTGGAGCATATTCATACTTTTTTTTTTTTTTACTTTTTTCTGTTTTTCCTCTCTTTATTTTGAACTTGATGATTTCACTTTGTTTTTTAAACTGCTACTAACGCCTCTGTATTCCCTCTTTGTTTCCACTTTCTTATCCTGTATGGCTTAGCAGTCTCTGTGCTCTCTCACTTCTCATTTCTTCCAGCAACAAAACTGCACGTCTCAGCAAAAATAGCATACTGTAAATGCTCTACACCAGCCCTCCATGAGAGAATAACCAGGTTGTGGCACGGTGTTGTGTAACTGCAGCATTTGGAAAGCATTTGAATACAATAATAGAGTTAAATAAAAATATTATACAGAATATTATAAAAGGTACTGCAATTTGGAAAACATTCCTTACAGTCAAAACTCACATCTGTTTTGTTTATGCAAGAGAAGGTAAAGGGGTAACTTGATCGTGAGAAGAAATTTCTGGTGAAAGATAGCTAATTTGTTTCATGAAAAAAAGTCATAAGAGGATCTTGTAAATGGAAGCAATAATGAAATTATTATAGACAAGATACAATTTTTATTTTTTAATAGAACATTTGAACATCTGCCATCCCCTTCATTTGCTTCCTGTCTAATAACTGCAGCCTTCTTTGGACAGAACTTTAAGTTTGAGGAACATGTGGTTAGACAGCAACTAACTGTTGTAGAATTTGTCTAGAGCAAATTACAAATAATAAATAGAGCTAAATGACATTAAGAGGAGTCTTTGCATTCATTTGATGGAGGCCTGACTCATCATCCACAGAAAACTAAATTAAATATAAAACCCACCCGTGCTGCTGTAATCACAGAAGCAAAATCCTAAGTCAGTTGACAAGGAAGTCAGTACTAGTTGGCATTAACTTCAGAGGAATTATCCACGGATTAGGCACCATATGGTGAGTTTTAAGCCTAATGCAATAAATAGTCGGAAGAATCTGATTGCTCTTTAAGTGGTCCACTTGCAACTGAGGTAGTGTCTACTTCTGGTTTTCCCTTTGATTAGAGAACTATTTCCTGAGTATTATTTTAGAAGAACTATTTTTTTGAGCATTACAGAATACCAAATTTATAACTTTTTTAAATTCTGAGGTCATCTAAGATACCATTTGTGGAGAAAGACTTGCACTCTCTTCAGGTCGCAAAGTGGAGAAGTTCATTCTCTGTACACAGTTGATTGCCCTGCTTATAGTTGTTTGAAAAATTTGTTAAATGTTGATATATAAGGAAGCTGGATCATTAGGCATATGTCAAAAATCAGTAATGGTGAAATACATTCTTTTTGGAGATCTGAAATGTGAACAACTCATTTTTCTGTTTCTTTATTTTGATGTAAATGATGAAATCTGCTGTATTATTTCCATTTAAAGAAGCATGGAAATATTCCCTTAATGTTTTTGCAGATGTCAGTCAGTGACTCTTTCTATCTTTTTTTATATATGACTTTAAAGAGCTGCTTGTTATTACATGATAAATGCAATTGGAGGGAAAAGAAATTCCATATGATTTAATTTTTCTGTGTGTTTTAGGGAAGCTGGGAGAAGCGAATTCTAAAAAGTCTAAACAGCATGTGCACAGAACTCAGCATCCCACTAGCGCAGAAGGTAACATAAGATTAACTTCCTGTTGCTGAACTGACATTTTTTGGAAATTAAACCTCGTCTTGCACACTTGAAATGTAGTGTTCATTTTACACATGGTTATCAAGAGCTGCAAGGCCAGTATCCAAATAATTTTAATACAGAATAATTTTCAGGGATGGTGGCAATGTATGCATCAGCTCAGTTTGGGAGAAGACGAAGTCTATAGGTAGATCTTCCTCTTTGCTGTTGCAGTAATTAGCCACTTGAGGGAGCAGCATGTTGGAAAGCTAATTGCTACATTCATTGCTCTTAATAGAGCATTTTTGTGTGCAGACTCAGCTGTATAACTTCTAGCTGCATAGACTGTACACAATATGGATATGCTTTGTGTGCTGGAGTAAGCTCTAGTTGAACTGGTACGTCAGGAGAGAAGAGATACTGGTACATTGCGAATTTTGTTTTGTTTTTTATTAATTTAGAGGCTTTAATTTTAAAGATCATGGAATCGGGGAATAATGTTAAAATGTTCTCCTGTTGTATATCTGTGATAGGTAGCAGAATGTCTATGGTTCGTCGTATGAGATAAAGGATGCAGCTGTGTTTGCTTTTCACGACTGTGCCAGGGACAGGAATTTGATGACAAAGTCCAACAGCTCTATGGAGTGAGCAGTAAATCTTCAGTAATATGAAACTGACTACTAAATAGCCTAAAATTCATTAGTAAACAATGACACTATTTAATGGTCTCCTTTTTTCCTTGAACTGGAACTTGGACTTTCTACAGTAGAATATGCCTTCAGGCTGGGGATAATTTGTAAGCAAAGTAAGTTTGTGTTGCTAGTACAATATATTTTTTTAAAGGGTTACAATAATTTATGTATTTGAAACAGGCATTTTTTTACTCATTCTGTTAAAAAAAGAAGAGTTACTTTCTTGTACCTTTCAGAGGCCTGTAAGTGAACAGAAAGAATTGCTTAATAAATGGAATGAAATGGGAACTGATGAGCCAGGTAAGGTTAACTAAATTTATGTGCATTAAACTTTTGTACATAGAAAAATAGCATATACATCTTACCAGTCAAAGATTAATATAATCACTTCAAGGTAAACTGATTTCAATCCTTTTTCTCATTGGTAATGTGTCACTATGCATAAATAAATATTCGTTTCATTGTTATTTTGTTTCAAGTTATTGTACTACCTTTGAATCATCTGAGAGGTTGCGGTATAATACTCCTCATTCCAATGCTTGAGAGATTTATACAGCTATGGCACAGCTGCTCTTAGTGTAAGCTCAGGCTAATAGGACAAAAATGTTCAGAACTATGGATAATTAAGCTCAGACATTTTTTTAACAAAAGATAAAAATAACACTTGCACAGAATAGTCAGTCATATTATCCTTTGGGAGAGCAAGACTAACTGCCTTGTTAGTTCATATCCAAGTTCCTTAAAAGAAATGATTTTGCAAAGGTACTAGTTTGTATCACAGCAGTACCTCTGCAATGGCAAATACTTTTCATAGATTGTTTGTGACTAGTTCCTGTTTTTTATTTGATAGCAGTACATTTAATTCAAGAATCTATGATGTTAAAAATAAAACCCTCTTTTGAATATCATGTCTCTTCCATGTCTAAGAATGGTTCAATTTAAAGACTTAAGTGGAATAAGTAAAGACTTCCTGTGACTACTGTTTACTTACTTGGGATTTACAAAGCTAAGGCACTAACAATAGCATAATCTTGGAGAATATGTGGTGGTTGTAGCCATGATATCTGTGATAATGTTATTTTAATCTTTGCTCTAATGTTATTGAAACTGCTAGATTGTGTTACAGGTATGGGAAAATTGCATGTTTTTTTCATCTCTTGGTTTTAACACACCATCATTAAAATCTTATTTCAGATCTAAGTCTCTTCCGGCCTGTTTATGCACCTAAAGATTTTCTTGAGGTAAGCGTTTATGAAACAATGACTCAGCCATTGACTTGCATCCGTTATAGTCTTTTCTGTGAAGTGGAAAAAATAAGTGTATTTCAAACAATTTGTCCTTTATAGCAAGTGAAATTTGGCATGTTTTTTACAACCCCATGTTTTGTTTACAAAACAAAATGCTATTGTCTCTTTTTCTTAACTGCAGTTTTAAATTGTACTTGTGATAAACTTCTCTTTCTCCAAAGAACAGCTTGGAGCTAGTTTTTTTCCTCTTGAGAGCAATTCTCCAACTGATTTCATAAATCATTTTACATGTTAAATTGCAATGCATTAAGCTGATAAATTGCAATACATGAAGCTGATAGACTGTTTGGTGGTAAATAGTAGACCTGCATGCATTTGAAATTGTAGGTCATCTATGAAGATTGTGAAAAACCAAACATGAAACAGAACTCTGTGGAATTTGGAGGCTTTTGTCTGTAATCAAGCCAAACCATTAAAAAAATGGTGACTGCTGAATATTTAAAGTAAGAAAGGACAATATTAATCATCATTTTGTGTGGCTCAAGCACAGAACATCTTAGTAAAACAGAACTTGCTTTACCCACTATGCATAGAATAGGCATGGATGATGGAAAGTAAACATTGTTGATGACAGTGAACTTAATGGTGACACAGTAGGAGATTTTGGATTAAAATGTGATTGNTTCATAGGAGAGGTGCTCCAGCCCTCTGATCATCTTCATGGCCCTCCTCTGGACTTGCTTAAACAGGTCCATGTCCTTCTTGTGTTGGGGGCTCCAGAGCTGGACGCAGTACCCCAGGTGGGGTCTCAGGAGCATGGAGTAGAGGGGCAGATTCACCTCACTTGACCTGCTGGCCACACTTCTTTTGATGCAGCCCAGGATGCAGTTGGCTTTCTGGTCTGCAGGCGCACATTGCTGGCTCATGTTGAGCTTCTCATTCACCAACACCCCCAAGTCCCTCTCCTTAGGGCTGCTCTCAATCCATTCTCCGCCCAGCCAGTATCTGTGCTTGGGATTGCCGCAACCCAGGTTCAGGACCTTGCGCTTGGTCTGGTTGAACTTCATGAGGTTTGCACGGGCCCATGTCTCAAGCCTGTCAAGGTCCCTCCGGATGGCAACCCTTCCCTCCAGCAATTTTTTAAAATAAAATTTAAAAAATCACTATCTGTATATCCTGTTAATTACAATGGAAACAAATCATCTAGGGCATGATGACAGTGTAGAATTATAGAATTAGGATGGCCTCCTAATTTACAGAATAAAACTTAGAAGTCTAATGCTGAATTATCAGTCAGAATTAATGTATTAATATTTCAACATGATTCAGTGCAAGTTTAGTGGAACATCTTCTGTAGTGGTAGAGGAGATTTATAGTATTTCTGACTTAAGTGTAAGTTGTTTCATGGTTATAAATTGTGAATGCTTTTCTGAATCCAACAATAAGCTTTCTATCCATTTTATTACATTTCTAAAGAGCATCTCTTGTTCAGTTAGTGATAATAATATTGGAAATTTTTAATTTATTCTGTTTTCCGTCATTGTACTAACAGCCAAGTTGTGTATTTAATCTTGAAACTGTAAACAAATCCATCTTCATTCTAGCCTTATCCAGTGACCCTCATGGTCACTCTTTCTTTTATGGTGTTTTCCTTCCAGACTTTGCAGTTGCTTACATTAATCTTTTAATTTACAAGGCTGACTGTGAGAATTGTAGAGGTAGGATGTTGTGGAATAATTTCATAAGAGCTGGAAACTCATTTTAGAAAGAATCCTTGCCAGCTCAACATTATAATATCAAAATCTATACCCATGGAATAACAGTATGTAAGAGACTGTAAATCCCTTTATAGATCTCAGTTACTTATCTTGACATTATGGTTCCTTGTCCCTTAAATTTTATCCTTACTTTAGGTTTTCAGTTCTGTAATATTTTTTTTTTCTTAAATGAAAGAAGATATTTTGGTGTATTTTTATTTAGTAAGAAATTATTTTAGTAGAAAATTATGTAGCACTTTGATTGAAAGCTACGTAAGATTACCAGGGTAAGAACACAGGTAAAAATTATTTCAGAAAAAAGTAATACTGAAGAATACCCTAGATACTGTAGCCATCAGAAACATACTCTTAGCGTTCGAATAGCTTTGATGAGGAAGTGAATTTTAGTCAAGACATTACTATGTAGCCAGCACTTAGTCCCATATATCAAAAATTATTTCTGCTTTTTTTATTTCATAATTTGAGTTTACTTTTCAAAGTAGAGTATATTTGCTTCCTTAAAAATTTGTCTCTTTTTTGATTGTGAACATGCTGAGATATAATTTGATAATTTGGGCCTATACATATGATAGTTGCAGGAAATGGTTTTATGCTGAATGTACTGCTTGTAATACTGATGATATTAAGAGTTCTGAATGTAGATTTCTGAATATACACAAGGAATGACAGAGCTGTCATTTTTAAGGTACTGATGAATCTTCGAAACCCAAATTATGAAAATGGAGAACAGCCTAGTTTCAGAAATCATCTGGGGCTAATTCAGGTTCCTCTAAAAGTTAAAGATATTCCAGAATTGGTAAGTATATTTTTTCTTACAAGAGGTTTCTGTAATAATTATTTTGCCTTACTAATGAATGAGATTCTAAACAATAAGGAAGAATATTAGTATCATGATAAGTTTCTCCTTTTGAAAGTGAAAATCAATCTAAATATGAAGTTAAAACACAGAACATAAAGTTTTTAATGAAAAATAAAACATAAGCAGTAAACTATCTGCCAGTAGGAAAGTTTTCATTTTATGCCACACGTTTTGTGCCAAAAAATACACTTCTGTACATGTTATTTACTTACTCAATTTTTTTTCTGTACAAGAAATGTGTAGTTTGTCTTAATTCTACAGTTTTATTTGACGCTGCACAGGATCAGTAACTGACAATCAGCTTCTGATTCTCTTCTCAAAGTAATTTTAAATCCCTTTATTGTCAGATTGTAAATGAAAGGAAATGCTTGGGTACTAGTATTATAATTAGAAAATAGGAGAGCTTTTCTTAATGCTTCCCTGATAAGGCTCTTGAGGATTTTATGCTAGTAGAAAAACTTGCACCTGGGTTGGAAAAGAGCTGGGAATTAGAAATACTTAACCTGATCTTTCATTCACCACTTTATTACATCCAGGTGTAGCTCGTAGTTGACATGAAAACTGAGGCCTATAACTAAAACTAGAGTAAGAACTGATGTGAGATTCTTCTCTTTAAAAACCTGAGCTCATGTTTCATATGTATGCATTTAAAAGAACTAAGTTTTGTTTAGAAAAGATTCACATTAAAGCTTTCAGAAGAAATCTAGTGATTTAGAGAATTAAACATTGTTAATTACTGTTTTATGATTTTGTTTCTTTTCAGAAAGAAGACTTCAGTGAACTAGGCTTAAATATAGGACAGCTGGGTATTGATGATTCAGCACAAGTGCCTCCTGGTTAGCTAATGCTGTGCTTCAGTCATTTAAATAGAACACTAATGAGTAGAATACTTTGCGATTATCAAGTAATTTGTGTATTTTTTCCATAATAAACCATAAATATTTATTCTGTAACTATGACTGTAGTGATTTTCTTAGTAAAATATAGCTAATAATAGAAAACATTGCAAATATGAAGGGTCAGATTTAGAGAAGATTTAAAATCATCACCTTAAGTTGAAAATATGTTAATTTCAGTGTGTTTGAACACTTCAGGGTCTAGAGAACAAAATTGCCTCTCTCCAAAAATACAGAAAATATCAATAAATGTTAAGCCAACTAACAGATAGGCATATAGAAACATCTTTTAAATTACTGTCTTTAAGAAAAGATTACAGAAAATATCCATATATTAATATTCAGTAGCTTAAATAGTGCATAGTTTCTGTTGCTTTTCCATGTATGCATTTATTCCTGTAGAAACAGGTTTTTAAATGGTCTTTCCATATAAAAATGGAAACCACTATAGTCTCAAGTGATTTTTCTTTTTAAATTGAAACTTACCTAATTGAAAGTCTAGATTCATGTAGTAGAGTGCTGCTTTGGTATTTGTGTCCTTCAGACAATAAAAAATTCTGTAGTATTAGTTCTTAGTTTTTGAAAAAGAACGTTGATGTTGATGCTGGTTAATTTTCAGTGACATTAGCAGTAAGTATCAGCTGAATGTAATGGTGCATAGTAAAATATAAAATACATTACTAGCTGGAGTATCTTTTTTATTTTTTTTTTTTGCCATTCTTTTCTATTTCTTTATTTCTAGAGCTTTTTGAAAATGAACATGTACGTATTGGACAGAAAGGTATGGATCTTTTTTCATCTGTAATAAACCGTAAGTAGTTAGTAATGTGTTTAGTAAATGCATAGAATGCATTTCTGTCTCAATTACGTGTACCTCTTAGATTTTTAAAAATTTAGACAGACTAACACAAAGCATTGTCAGTAATAACATTGTAATTTAGATAGAGACAGTCACTAATACCATTGTAATTGAGACAGAGACAGAAAAGCATTTGCAGTCCACCAGTAGCTACTAGATAAATAGCTCCACAGACATTTCATTAAAAATGAAATAGGAAGCACAGAGATGTAACTTTTTGGTGATAACTTAACTTATGGCACTACTGAATTTCATTTTAAAATCAAAAAACTCTGGACTCCCTTCTCTGCACACACAGTTCTCATTAGTCTAATGGGATTGATGCCTGTGCATCAGAACAGAGTCTTTTTAATGGTTATTTGCAACTGCAGAACTTGCTAAATATTGCAATACTTAGCCAATATGGAAAATTCACTCATTTGTCTCTGTATACTGCTTTTTCTGAAGAAGTTCCAGGGCTTTTTTTGTAGGTTAGGAAATAACCTGCAAAAGAAAGGGAAAGATAAAAGAAATAATCATTTATTAGCTCAAGTTTGTGTATAGAAGAAACATACAAGGAACGTTTGAAATCCATCAATATCTGCTCCTTACTGTCCCTTGTGATTCCTGCTATAAATGTTATCACCCTGAAAGAAAAAAATAGAGTGGATACCATCCCAAAAGTCCTCTGTCCCTTTTTTTGTTGTAGCAACAAAACAGCGACCGACATTTCTTCTCCTTTTGTGGTCCTCTTTCTATCCCTCATTGTCTGTTTTCTGATCCAAAAGAAACTCACTAGGGTACTGTCCGTCTCTGTTCTTTTCCTGTTCTTCCAAATAAATTCCCCATCTGGACTTCCTGAGCTAGTCATTCAACTCCACAATGTAATTCATACTCCTCATCTCTTGTCTGTGTAGAGCAGCCTCTATTACAGAGATCGTCTTCGCTTTTTCTATATGAAAAGACATAAAATTTTGTAAAAATGTAAGTTGAGTCTTCACCATAAACTGAAATCTCGGTTCATTCAGTTGGAATCAGGTGTTGGTTATGACTTTGGTTGCCACTGATGTATTAATTTTGCTTTTGTATTAGATGTATTGCCAATTCTGAGGGATTTTCTTTATGTATTTAGTAAAACCTATCTTGTATATAGCAAAACTACTTTCTCATATTTTGTGTCTCAGTGAGAAAAAATGAGGTAAACACTCATGGACACTGAGATGAATCACAATCTTTTCTAAGTTTTGTGGGAAATGTAGGAATGTGTTTTCTTTTTGCCCTCTTCATTTAGGAAAAAAGGTTCACGCCCCATCTGTGTTGGAGCTCTGCAAGTTAAACAGCAAATTGGCAGACTGGTCTATTCAGTATTTAAGAAGAGAGGGAAGGAGAGAGGAATCAATTAAATAGATTTATAAATCCAAACCTCATCCTTCTAATTCATGTTAGGGCAGATATTGTGAATATCGAATTTAATGATATTTAGAAAAGCAAGTTGTTTCTGAGAGAATTCTGAAAAATCTGAGGATACGGATTTGGAAACTTCTGAGTACCAGTGCAACACCTATCCAATGTCTAGATAATATCACAGAAACATCCTCACAACTCTTTGTTCTAAAAGACATTTCATGTATGAGGGTACAGTTAATCACAGAATCTTGATGGGAAACAACACTTCTACCAGATTAGGATAGCTAAAGATGCATGTCTTTCACATTGAGAGATTTAGGTAAGGAATGAGATAATCTGCTCTAAGATATGTACAGTACTGTATTCAGGATGAGGCCCTTGTGACAGAGTAGCCTAAAGCTTCACAATGACCCATCTAAGCAAACTTGTCAACAGTAGAGTATTTGTTTTATGTCAGTCTGAAGGAAAAACCAAATCTTTTGAGAAATAAAGTCTTTATCCTCCAGAGTACGTATACCAGTAATGACAGAACATGACAGTACACTCTGAAATGGAAAATTATTGCCCCAGTTATCTGTGAAGATATTCCTATAGTTAACAGAAAAATAGGGGACACACAAAATACCACTCATAGTTGAACAGGTGTATTTTGTGGCTATATACGGCTGCTTGTTCCACTTGATGCTGGCCTACTAACTGCAACTAGCCTTGATATAGTCATAGATACATACTACAAGGATAGGTACTAAGTGTATTTTATGACAAAAGGTAGTACAGTTTATTAATACCAATTGCCTTGCTTATTAATACCAACTGCCTTGTTTCCCAGGGAACTACTTCAAAATCGCATTGTGGAAACCCAACCTTTTAGATATTTTCCCATTAGCTAATGCTAACAGCATGGTAAAACTGTTTGTAAAGTTAAAAATTAAAGTACTTAATAATTTGATAAACTTTGGAAATCTTAAACTACATCAATTCATTACCTGCTTTGTTTCTTACAGTTTTAGCAGAGCAAGATAGCGCTGCAGCTCAACAATATGTTCGTCAGGGGTGTCCAACAGCACTCCGAGCTGACCTGTGGGCCCTCATTCTCAATATTTCTAATCAGCCAGAGGTAAGAAGCAAAGTGAGAGTAAAATATGAAGGCTAGGTGAAAACACAAAAGTGCAAGAACGTATCTTCTAGTGATCTTTTTCCAAAATAGAAATGCTCTACTGAGTTGTCACAGAAACTGATAAACATTTTATGAGAAATATACACATGCATGTAAAAAAACTCCATGCTGTGTTAAAGACTTTTAGGCTCTTCCGTAATTTTTAACAGATATATGAGCAAAATACCATAGAACAAGCTATTCAGTTGATCTGGTTAACTCCTGAGGTTTTCATATATGATGCTGAGTTTTTTCAGAAGGGGACAAGAAAAAAGTCCTGAAAAGACGATTGAACCTCTCTTATCTTTGCTAAGTTTTATAAAAAGAAGATATGCTATACCTTTTTCCTGGCTATTTGAACCTGTCATCATGTGCATGTATATCTCTTGTAAATTGCTTTATATATTATCACATATACTCTAGACATGTACAATCAAAAAGACGTAAAGAGGGACTAGTAAGATGTGGATTGTTTTCATACTCCCTTGTACAGGAGCAGTTTTTCGTAGTACCTTATATTTGATGCAAGTCCCCAACAATGAAATCTTTTGCAGTATCCAAAGCCTAATATACCTTAAAAAGTTAAATCCCTATTTAGATCTTTGCAGAATTGCGAGTACTTTGATGCAAGGCTTTTATTGCAAAAAATCCCAAAACTTGCATACATGTAAATTTGCTCACAAATTTAATAATTTTACAGTATCTTATGTACTTTGAGGATGTAGCCATTTTCTTGTAATACTGGGGCATTTATTGGTAACTACATAGTACAATCATAAGATATTGTCCTTAAAAACAAATGTAAATCTTGTTCGTTGGCAGCTTACCTAAGGCGTTGAAGTTATTTGATCTGGTATTAGAATTACTTGGTTTATTCATTTTTGAAAAAGTAAAATAGGCTTTTGTTTGTAGTAAATAAAGATTGAATTTTCTGTAGAGGAAAGATCTGTTGAAAGAATAATGAAATTTCATACATCTTACTTAAGATGCTCAACACTAGATTTAAGTTATTTTAAAATATCAGCACTGCTTGAATTTTAGAAGTGTTTCTCTTTATGAGAACAGGAATATTAGAGGTGTGAAATTAATGTTGTTGGTTACATCGCATCTGTTTATATTCTATTAAATGCTGCATGCTCTAAAAGCATTTTTATCTTCTTGTGGAAAATGAAATAATTGAATAAAAAAGCCAGGTATTCTTTTTGATTACTGAAAGTCAAGATAATAATCAGAAAAATTATAAAATATTTCATTTTATGTTCATGTAAAGCATGAGTTGTTACAGAAATAGATTTATTAAAATCTGTTTCATGAAATTCACATGGACAATTTTCAACAGTTACCTTTTTTAAAGAGGGACAAGCTATGTCTGCCTATTAGTATATTTTTCAGACATACTGTTAGATCCTTTAAAAGTTAACTCTAGTTTATAGTTGCTTTTAATGTGTTTATTCCATGCATGAAATGTGAATATTTTAGATATTAGTCTAAAGGTTAGTCTCTGCTGTGAGGTTATTAACTCAATTTACTGTTAAGTAACTAGAGGACAGTACATTAGCTGTTTGATCACAAGTGCTCATGTATGTGCCTTTACTCTGTAATAAACAGTAATTCAGCTCCAACTTATTGCAAGGATGCATGCGGACACTTATGTCAGGGCAGCTAATATGTTCTTATTGACATAATATTTTACCTTGAGATAACTTTCAATGCATTTTGCAAATGATACTTGTCAACTATAGATGAAGAAGAAAAATAAACTATATATGCATACAGTATTCTGAGTTTCAGTGCAGTAGACATTCTCCTTTAGGAGATATTCTACAGGGTCCAGAGCCTTGAGACTGAACTGAGTAGACTGTGCACAGGGAATTATTGGTGAGACGATATTTTGTGATGATGCTGAACGACACCACGTTAGGTGGGATTGTCGGCCTGCTTGAGGGTAGGATAGCTCTACAGAGGGATCTGGACAGGCTGGATCAATGGGCCAAGGCCAATTCCATGAGGTTCAGCAAGGCCAAGTGCCAGGTCCTGCACTTGGGTCACAACAACCCCATGTAGCGCTACAGGCTTGGGGAAGAGTGCCTGGCAGAAAAGGATCTGGGGGTGTTGGTCGACGGCCGGCTGGATATGAGCCAGCAGTGTGCCCAGGTGGCCAAGGCAGCCAGTAGCATCCTGGCCTTTATCAGGAATAGTGCAGTGAGCAGGGCTAGGGAAGTGATCGTTCCCCTGTAGTCGACACTGTCGCGGGATGGAAGTATTAGACATAGTTATGATTTAACAGCAGTTCAGTTTTATTAGTGATTTGAGGCAGAGATTGAGTTTTAGCAGCACTTAATCATTAACTGATTTAAAGATTTACAAAGTGACTGAACTAAATAACTGAACAGAAACTTGATTACAGATTTGAAGATGACAAGATTCACACTAACTTACTGTAAGGTATCCCAAACCAATACATATACATATGAGAGCAAAAGCACAGATCTCAGATAAGTGTATATACATATAAACAAAGCATACAAATGCGCGCGCGCACACACATTTACACACATGCACACACCACAGTTTATAATCGCTGAGATCAAAGATCTCTTAATATCACATGACTTTATCGAGTCAGTGGGTACCCCTTCTAACTCCTATGCATGCACAGAAAATGGAAGAACATCCACATCCATAAAGCTAATGCGTACAAACATATAAATGGAGAGGTGGATGAAAGAGAGGCTAGCCTAGAGTTAAAATTTCCCTTTTCAAGTTACAGTAAATACTCACTATGCATTGGCATTCCTCAACGGGCGATAATTGAGACTTGAGACGGATTGTCTCGCTNTGAGGAGCAGCTGAGGGAACGGGGGATGTTTAGTCTGGAGAAAAGGAGGCTGAGAGGAGACCTTATTGCTCTCTACAACTACCTGAGAGGAGGTTGTAGTGAGGTGGGGGTTGGTCTCTTCTCCCAGGTAACAAGTGGTAGAACAAGAGGAAACAGCCTCAAGTTGTGCCAGGGGAGGTTTAGATTGGCTATTGGGAAAAATTTCTCCACCAAAAGGGTTGTGAAGCACTGGAACAGGCTGCCCACTGAAGTGGTTGAGTCACCATCCCTGGAGGTATTTAAAAGATGTGTAGACATGGTGCTTAGGGACATGGTTTTGTGATGGACTTGGTAGTGCTGGGTTAATGGTTGGACTTGATTATCTTAAAGATCTTTTCCAACCTAAACAATTCTTTGAAAGAACTCTAGAAAGATGAGTATAAGTGGCTGGAAAATGGTAACAATAACATCAAGAAAAACTGGTAAGTAAGGATGGATGAAGTAATGAAGTCTGTGAATTTGTCCCTTTGAGATTGTTGAAATAAAGGATTGGAAAACAGTAAAATACAAAATCCACCCTCCTTCCCCACAAAGAACAGAAATTATCAAGTCTGTGGACAAGATAGACTATGTTGGAGAAAATTATCTAAGCTGGTGATGTAAATCCATATGAATGTTTTTCTATCATGCTAAACTGAAACTATATCTTCTAATGTAACAGCTATTGGAGCCTTTTTTCTTACTTTCCAAGGTTATTTTTGCATAGCGTAGTATAGTATTTGTTATCCTGGGCTCTAAGTTACAGTGGTTTTATGGACTTTGAGTACTAAAAATATAAATGCACTAAAAGGATAGGCTTTCTGACTGATATCTAGCAGACTGCTCATAGATTAGGTAGGATAGCACGTGGGTTACTGTAGCTGTGTTATAAGATAAACATCCATAGTTCATTTTAGGCATTGCATTTACTAGCACTTCACAGAAGTAAGGCTGTAACTACTGCCAAAACACCCTGAGATGTTTTTCTTGCACATACTGAATACACTGTTTTATTTTTTGTGAAGTATAGCAAAGCCGTTTTCATATACATGTAGCTGTTTTATGATCTGCTGTATTTCACGTAGACTTTATTGATTTATCTAACACACTTTATCTACCTGTTGTGTACTGTTTCCCTGCTGGAGTTGAATTGTGTGGCTGCAGAGATTTCTTGCTGTGATATTTCTGATTTGCAGTTTAGGGTCTATTACATTTGTAGCTATATGAATCTATAAGGACTGTGAATTTCCTTTCTTTAATCTAAAACATTATGAGCATTTGGTATGGGCAGCATTGTGTGTGTTAGCATCCAATATTGTTGTCTGGAAAATTTTATTCAGTAAAGCTCAGCCTTATAAAGCTAATATACAGCCAAGCAAGGGATGATACTAGCAATCTAGCATTGTTAATAGTAAAAATGATAAACTGTAAGCTCTATACACAGGATTATTTAGAAATGTGTAAGCATATTGCCTGGCAATGAATTGTTTATTAGTTTTCATTTGTAATGGTACATTTTAGAGAAACTGTGTTAAAAGAGCACTTTTAAGGTTGCAAAGTCAAAAATTTAAAGACTGAACACTGTCACAGTTAATATTGTCTGTGTAAACAGTCCAATTTGCTGTGTATATATATTTTATAGTATGATCTGTAATCACACAGTCACAGTTTTTTCCTGTGGGATGTCTGCCTCATTGATTGCACAAAATGGGTGGCACACACTTACTGAGAATCTGTTTAATTTTTTTTTTTTTTCCTTCTGTTTGGTGTGTTACCCTGTTGTTTATTCACTGCATGCTATTCAGGCAGTGCTTAGAAAATAAAATTCTTCATTATCTCATAGGCTTTTTTTTCCTGCTCTAATTTTTTTGAGTTAATGGGTTGAAAATAAATCTTAATTCCAAAAATTGCAGCATGCAGAAATTCCTAATGCTTTGCTTTGCTACAGCTTTTACTGAATGTAATTTCCTAGGTTTAAAAACTTAATAAATAGGTGAGGTGGTAAGTTCATAACGGAGCATCATGTAACTCTGTGCCTTATCCAAAGGGTTTTTTAGGTTGGGATCAGTAGCTAAGGTACTCATTATACCATTCAAACAGCAGAGAAGCCAGTACAAGTAATGGACTGTCATCATCTTTGACTGGAGAAGGATGTACATCACAAATAGATTTCACAGGTGTCTGGTAAAAGGAGAATAAGCTTTGGATCCTCTTCAAGGATTTGCCAGTAGGGACTTTCGTTAACTCTTTTTGCCGCTGTCTATGTAATCTGATTAGTTTTTTGTTTTGTACTTGTTTCTGGTACTTCTGTTCCAAAACCTACAGCTCACCTAATTAATGCTGCTTGCCATTTTTAGGCTTCATCCCATTCCCACAAATCTTAGTGTCTTCTTTCTAGGCTCACCATTGTCAGTCTTTCTTCATATTCTGGTTCTGTGCTTCACTCACCCATTTCTTGTGTTAGACTTGAGAGGCAAGTATAGATAGTGCAATCCCATGACGAGGGTAACCAAAAAATTAATCATGAGCTGCCCACAGTTCAGCAGTGAGAGTGCAGCTCCAGTGCCAGGGATTTCATGACAGGCCATAGGTGGACTGTGCCTGCACGGAGGCTGCTGAGTAATCCAAACCTTAATTTCAAAGAAGATAAATCACCAGATTCTGCTTAAACTAGCTTTGCTGGGTACTGCTGAAAGATACTGTTCTCACTTGCCTCTGAGCTACTTTCAGAGCTCCCTTTTCCTTATGCTCTCAAGTGGATACAGTATGAGTTTTTAGGGTGGAAATTTTGGTATGTGGCTTTGTAAGCTCAAGAGGACTGGGCACCGCAATCCTGAAATATGCTTACTTTCAGCTTGGAAAGATGAGTATGTTTGGAGGTGCAGTACAAAAAAAAAATATATAATTTTGAGAAAAGCTACAGTCTATATAAAAATGCAACACATTTTTAAAAAGGAAAAATTTTACAAATCAAGGTTACATTAAGATTTGGCAGACAGAGAAGAAAGGTTGAATCAGATGAAAATGCTAAGAGTTTGGTTTTATAATTGAAAACATTTTAGGCTAAGAAATGTACCACACTTTTGGACACTCCTGAAACTTGGTAGCAGTCAGTTGTCTCATCTGGAGGAAGAAATGCAGCCAATAAAATAGTAAAATGAGATTTCTATCTTTTTTGAAGCCTGAGTGAAGCTCCCTCACTGTATAAGTGAGAAAAACTGATCACCGAGCAAGAGAGTCATGTGGCTTGAAAGTAAATCTGTGACCAATCTTGTTTATGATTCAGATATAAGGAACAAATTTATTAATACAGCATGAATCACAAGCCTCTTGTCTTACTAAGAGGCATGGGCAAGTTGCAGCTGAAAAACTGGTGTGGTTCCCAAGCCCAGACTTCATTTTGCATCACAACAATCACACTTTAAGACAAAATGAATGACAAGTAATGGGTTAAAACCTTTATTCCTAGAATGGTTATGATTTGGTCTTGCCTTGCAAGTCCCTTTTTAGTAATTTCTGATTTGTTTCCCAAAATTTTTCTCATGAGTTCTAGTTCAGGTGGACAGCTTGTCCTTCAGGTCTTTTTACTAAATTATTGAACTCTTAAAATATTTAAGTATTGTTTTACTCTGCTAATATTTGCAATGTAAATTTGCTATTCATTTTTTCAGGGTAGAGTTTTGAGTTCTGTTGAAATTTTAGTTCATGCTGAAATTATAACAGCAAATGGTGTTTGATTTTCTGAGTAATGAGCAAGTTGGCCTAGTGGGTTTTTGTAAGACCAAAGGAGAAACTATTATTTCTGAAAAAGGGAAAGGTGATGAACTGTTGACCCTTTTCATTTAAAATCATATTGAAGAAAATATTCAACTGAATTATAAAGAACTTGCATTCAGTTTCTGCGAGTTGCTGAAAAATCTGAGCCCAGTTGTTCTCTCTTTTAAGACAGTACCCTAAACATCATGTTGCTTATTCTTGCCACATTTTTAATTGCTTGAAATATTTACCCCAATTGAAATAAATTAAGGAGGAAAATGGGGACGGATATATATTTCAGCAATTGTACATTCTATTGGTTAAGGCTAAATAATTCAAATCTGTGTTCTAACTCAGACAGTACTTGCACTATATTCTCATCAGTAGATTGTTTTCTAAAATTAGTACACAAGTCTGAAGGGTGGGAAATTGAAGGTTTCTACACTTTAGCTTTGCTAAAACAAAAAGAAATGTTACAAAATGCTTTAAGTACACATGTCATTCTGGATTAAAAGATAGCAAATCCTCTGTTATGGTTAAACCTATTTAATTTAAATTTCTTTCAGCAGTTTTCTGTTTCTTTGGAGGATACTGTTCACTGGCTATTGGCATAAACTGTAGTTTATACATAATTGCAATTAACATCATTCTTTACATTTCAATTAATAATGCAGTTGAATTAAGGCATAGGAAGCTGATAAACGTTTTAAGAAATTAGTAACATAACAATCATAGGTCAGTATGCCATAAACAAAGCTTCACTGAAACTAGCACTCTAAACTCCAAATAACTAAGTCTATTCTAAGTGTGAATAAATCAACAGCAATTAAACTTAATACCAAGTTATTCTGGCTGTTAAGATGGATGGACCATGTGCTTAAGTGATTACTTCTTAATTGTGGTTTTACAATAGTTTTAATAATAACAGGAAAATCTATGGACTCTTGTAAGCAAATGTAAAACATAATTGAACTGCTTTCTAATTCAGGAAGGAGAAGGTTAGCACAAAACACTGGGCTAGTGATAACGTTAACTTGTGGCTTGGAGCCACTGTGTGACCTCAGGTGAAGGTATTTTAAGAAGAAGAAAACTTGTTTCTGCATATAAATGTAAAGTGTGCTCTATATGTGTGGAGCAAAAGATTACTGTCTTCCTTCACACCTCTTTCATCTCCCACTTCCAAAGAGCCTTTAGCAATTGTTCAAGGCAGTTCTAGAGAACTAAAAACTAGGAAATGATAACAGGAAACCACGAGGTTATTAGAATCTCTTTCTCAAGTTACAATAGATTAGTAGTTGCATTATTTAGTACCTTTGTAGCCATGAGTTTCATTGTACCATTTCTTATGCAGGAGTACTTGCATGTACAACAGAAAGAGTTAATCATGCAGTCTGCTTAGCATGAAAAAGAAGGGAGTTTTGGTTTTTGTGGTTTTTGTTTGTTTGTTTGTTTTATTAGCTCCTTCTGTTCTAATATATACAGTCATCTGAGATGGCAAAAAAAAGCCAACTTCAGACATTCATTTGGCAGTGTTAATTAGACTACAGTATTGATGCTTTAAAATTGTAAATTGAATATTAGAGTAGTTCTCTGTAGCTTTTAAGAACAGAATATGCATTCATACTGCAAATAATTTACATTTAGTAAATATTTATGTCTGATCCTTTGTAAAGAAATAGTGTAGTATTTATACTTCCCTTTTTCATTTCTCAGAAAGAAAAATGTAAATATTTTCCCTGTGGTAGTTATCAGTATTTAATAAATACAGCTTTTGTCCACATTGCAACTTAATAATTTAATAATATATTAATTCTAATAGTTTCTAAGTGTATACTATTCACCGCTTCCCAGTTTTGGATTAATATAAAGAGCTGTACAATGTTCTCTAGCCTTCTCTTCACTTTTTTCCATTCTCTTCCTCTCAAAATTTCATCTTACTTCCCATTTGTTCTTTAAATCTTTACTCCAGACTTACACTTTTTGCAAAGAAATTGGCAGTAAATACTATGTAAAGCTTGTGTTTATGTGGTGTTGAGACACATTGAAATCAAAGTAGTTTTTTGAAGTGGGAAGGAACTTTGGGACTGCTGATTTAGTTTATGAATTATTCCAAATCCATCTGAAACTGTTATTCAACTGTAGGCATAATGGCAGGGAGGGGTTTAGGAATTACATGATGATAGTGTGATATTTAATTCTCTTTTTCCATTGCAAGCTCTTTCTAAGAAGAAAGGGATAGAATAAGCAAAAGCAGAGAGTGTTTGTTCCGATTCTTCCCCATCGTTTCACCCTTGTGTATGTTCTGTAGACATTCAGGAAGTAACTGGAGTTTTAAAAAAGGTGTGAGTTCTTTGTATTCTTCACAAGATTTTTTTAATATATTTATCATTTCATCTTTTCACAAATTTAAACTATTTAGAGATTCATATTAGATTAACATTAAGCATATTCAAGGCTTTTGACACTGTCTCCCATAATATCCTCATTAGGCAAGCTTAGGAAGTGTGGGCTAGATGAGTGGACAGTGAGGTGCATTGAGAACTGGCTGAATGTCAGAGCTCAGAGGGTTGTGATCAGTAGGGCAGAGTCCAGTTGGAGGCCTGTAACTAGCAGTGTTCCCCAACGGTTAGTACTGGGTCCAGTCCTGTTCAACATATTCATCAATGACCTGGATGAAGGGGTAGAGGGTACCCTCAGCAAGTTTGCTGATGACACAAAACTGGGAGGAGTGGCTGACACACCAGAAGGCTGTGCTGCCATTCAGTGAGACCTGGGCAGGCTGGAGAGTTGGGTGGAGAGGAACCTAGTAAAATTCAACGAGGGCAAGTGTAGGGTCCTGCACTTGGGGAGGAATAACCCCATGAACCAGTGCAGGTTAGGGGTTGACCTGCTGGAAGGCAGCTCTGCAGAGAGGGACCTGGGAGTCTTGGTGGACAACAGGATGACCATGAGCCAGCAATGAGCCCTGGTGGCCAGAAGGCCAATGGCCTCCTGGGATGCATTAAAAAGAGCGTGGCCAGCAGGTTCAGTGAGGTCATCCTCCCCCTCTACTCTGCCCTGGTGAGGCCACATCTGGAGTACTGTGCCCAGTTCTGGGCTCCCCAGTTCAAGAAAGACATGAGACTACTGGGGAGAGTACAGTGGAGGGCTACAAGGATGATCAAGGGAATGGAGCACCGCTCTTATGAGGAAAGGCTGAGGGACCTGGGTCTGTTTAGCCTGGAGAAGAGAAGACTGAGAGGGGATCTCGTCAATGCTTATAAATATCTAAAGAGTGGGTGTCAAGAGGATGGGGCCAGATTCTTTTCAGTGGTGCCCAGTGACAGGACAAGGGCCAATGGGCACAAACTGGAACACAGGAAATTTCATCTAAACATGAGGAGGAACTTCTTTACTTGGAGGGTGGCAGAGCACTGGAAGAGGCTGCCCAGAGAGGTTGTGGAGTCTCCTGCTCTGGAGATATTCAAAACCCACCTGGATGCAGTCCTGTCGAACCTGCTGTAGGTGAACCTGCTTTGGCAGGAGGGTTGAACTAGATATCTCTGAAGGTCCCTTCCAACCTCTACCATTCTGTGATTTGCAGTTACTCACTAGTGCTAGAAGATATGACAGATCCTATTGGTGGAGAGGTCCATGAAAATAGAAGGAAACAAAGAAAAAAAGCATAATGATTTTGAACACTGAAAAGGTTTTAGGTGTAGAGAGACACAAAGGTTGGAAGATACGGATCTTTGGTTTGAACTAGTTCCTTCATTTTCATTTTATTAATTGTCTTAAGGGGAGGTCATTTTATAATGTCTCAAATATCTGCCTTATTTCTTGGGGCTTAAAGTACAATGAGCCGTGATAGAATGTTTCATAAATTACGCAGTGGGGTTTTCAGCTGTTTTTTTAAATTGTTAAAAATTGGCTTTGTTAGTTTAAATATAAATTAAAGTTGTATCTCAGACTGATGATGATAATATTTTTAATTTTAGGATATCTTGTATTATGAACAGCTTAAGTCAAACGTGATTCAGCATGACCTTTTAGTGGACAGCCTGATTTACAAAGTAAGTAATTCACTAAACAGTGGTTTAAGTGATTTATATACTTATCACACCAGTATCTTGGTTTTTTTAACAAAGAAAAAGTTAGATGGTTTGATTTTAAGGAGTGTAAGAATAATGTGAATTTATTACTGTAAACTGTCTCCTTGTGCCTGTGTTGGCACTTGTGTAAGACATTTTGTTTGAGCTGAACTGTTAAGTCATAAAGAAACTGTAACTTCATTTGAAGGAATAACTGGTTTTGCCAGCAAGATAGCACTGGGGTCTGACTGCTTCCATTTCAAGTTTCAATTCTGAATACTTTAATCATTAGGTTAATATAGTATTTTTTAATTTAAAAATATGGAGTATATACTTCACTACCGTTCTTTCATGATTCAATGGTGAAATGGTATCTTCTACCACTGTGTTAAGTTTAGTGTCTATGGGAGTCTGAAAAGATGTCTTCAAACTGCTGTATTTTTTGATGGCAGGATGTAAAGCTGACAGCAAGTAACGATGACTACTATTTTGTATTTGAGGATTATTTATATCAGGTATGTAACTATTTTTTTCTTAGAAAAACTAGAAAGTATATTCCTGTGGGATTATATCATCTTTGGAGTAAAGACTGCCATTGTGTTTCATGTGTAGGCAGAGTACAGTGGGACTCTAGACAGATGCATCTGTTTGCAGCATTACATATACATTCCCTTCTGAATAACAATGTACACTTTAACAGATTAAGTAGGACAGGCTTCTAAAACTCCTACTCTGAAGGACCCTTCACAATGTCTTTCCAATGCAGTAAGCCAGAAAATATGAAGTCAGCCATATTCTTCCCCTTTCCAGATTTGCAATAATAGAATGATTAATAGCTGTGGCACCCAGAGAAGTTAAGACTTAGAGAAATATAGTCAGGGTTCTAGTTTAGAAAAAAAAAAAAGTATGGCTTTACAGTGACCTACTGCAATAAGCATAAAAGATACTGTACTGTCATATTTTTAAATTGAAGACATTGACTCTGAATAAGGTAGTGATATTTATGGTTACTTTTAGGATTGCTCCCATTCCAAAGCTGCTTCTAGCAATGGGGAATGCAGCTAATTTATAAAGAATTATCTTTGTTGCCGCCTGTCAAATGCCCTTAAATAGAAGGAGATTACATTTATGAATTTCCTAATGTGTAGTTGATTGCAGTGTCAACATAAATGTCATGCAGCAAACTTACCATTTCCACAGTGCTTTCAATTCCATTAGTCACATCTGTTAGGTTAGACTTGCTTAATTTTTTGTTTTAGAGCTATGTGAAACTAAATGATTTCTTCTTTGATGGCAATATGTAAAACTGCTAGTGATTTAACTAACCAAGAAGCTGTCCTTAATGCTGCTTTGTCCATATAGATATAAAAAATGTGTTCAGTCATGTCTACATATAATATTTTAGTGTAATAAGCATTTAAACATTAATATTTAAAATTATAATCTCATGAAATTATAGCTTTTTTTACTTAAAAATAGTTACAATATTAAGATCTATATCTGAATTTGTTTCTGAATTGAAATTTGAAAAGTGACTACATAATGACAACTCAAACATTGATATTTATTCACTAAAATATTTACATGTAGAAGTTTTTCTTGATTTAACGGTCAAAGATGATCTTCATTATTGTAACATTATCTCTTCATCATGGAATGTGAAAATCTCATTCTTATTTCTGTTTCATTCATTATGTAGACTACTAAGGCATATTAATTAGTCATTTACAGACAGTTCCAGCGGACACAGGATTATAATCTATGAAGGAGTATGAACTAGTACACAGTATAATCTTTTGTTTTAAGACCATCAGAAATAGCTTTATTTGTCATTCTCAATATATAGCACAGTTTAATATTTTAATTTTTTCTGTATCTCTATTAACTAAAAGAATGATTACAGAACAAAAATCGTAAAAAGTATTAAACTATCCTTAGTAATTTGAAGGAGAGTCACCAAAACTCTTTGAAAAATAAAGTGTCTAGCTTTACTGCTTTGAGGCAAAGAATATGTCAGACTTCTAATTACTAGTTGCTCTAGTTCTGTTTGGTACTTTGTGGTATTCTTCAGTCTCTTTTCTAGAAGAAAGTTACCCATTTTCCTTGTTAATTTTCTCTTTCAACCTAATTTGCAAATGCATTGCTGCCAAATGATTTTGTTCTGTGGCCCCTGGTAAAATTCTGCAGTATGATTCACTCTGATATGGAATATTATTTATTGATGTCATGTGATAACTGGAATTCAATATTGGCTAAACAAAATAGGTAATGAAACTGTTAGTTTAAACCAGATAAATTATTTTTGTGTTTGTACTGGGTTTGTGGTTTTTTTCATGACTAGTTACTGCCTCTAATTTTCCAAGTCATTGAGCAGAGTGTGGCATTTGTCTTTGTAGTACTTAACAGATAAAACATCCATCAAAACCAGAAAATTTGGGCGTAAAATAACAATGAGAATATTTGATTGGATTATTGGTACCTGTTTAGTAGCATACAATCCTTTTTGGGAAGAACACTGTGAAATGATGTAGTTTATTTCCTTTAATATCTTTGCTTTCTTTATCCTAAAGTTACATGTTTTTATTACCTCTTTATTGAAATAGAATACAATTACTTTTAATACAGTAATTTCTCTTCGATAAAAGCTTTTTTTTTTTTCCAGTCCTTTGAATTCCGTGGTTTTCTTTTCAGTTTTGATTATAAATATCCAATAGTTTGCCAAACATTTCTGTACTTAAAAAGGGGTTTGTGTCATTGTTTCCTTTAGCATTATCATTTTTGTGAATGAGAAAAACAATACATGAATTAATAAATTTGTAAACTCATTATTTCAGGCTAGAAGTTCAATTTGAGTACTTTAGTCTTACATCCTGCATAATGAATACATGCAAAGAACCTCACCCTGCAGTTTTTAGGTATAGTCATAACTTATAGGAGATAGACTCTAGCTCAAACATAAAGATCCATAGAAAAGATGCATAGTGTTAATGTAAAGACTTCCAGATACTGGTACTGGACACTGTATTCCTAAAAAAAGGGGACCTCAAATTAAGCTTACATTCTTTTCCTTATGAGAGAACATAATTTATGTCCTTTTTAGATTAGTTTCTTTCTCTTTCACCTCAGTTAACATATACAGAGAATTATGTTTGCCTGTGTATTGTTATTGTCAGCTGTATTTTGGCAGCTGTGAAAATGATTGTGTATTACGCAAAAATAATATTTAGCTTAAACTGTTTGAGATAAAGAAACTATTTATTTTTTAAAAGATATTTGTATCTGAGAAATAGTTTTGAGGTTCAAAAGAGGAAAAAGTCTCAAAATATGACCTGCTTTCCATAAAAATAAAAAAAAGCAATGATGTTCAGATGTCACAGCGTTTTGGTTTTGCATGTTTCCTTTTGACAAATGCTGATATCTGGAAAATGTTTGCAATAATTAGTTGAAGGAAAAATCCATTCATTTTTATTCACAATAAATTATGTAGTGAAACACCATCTAAAACATTTTCACCTTTTACACCTTGGCTACAGTTAAAACAAACAAACTCTTAAAATCTGAAAGAGCAGAGAGGTTTTAAGGTATGCAAAAAAGTCAACAGCAAGTTCAAGTCTGTCTTATTTCTGCCCTCTTGTGTACATTCTTGATAGTGCAGTCTTTCATTGCAAGAAACCATGAAAATTTTAAAGTATAATACTAATTACTACATTTTTTTTACAACTGCATGTAGGATGAGATTCTTTATTGTTAGGGTTTTTTGAAGAATACTTTTACTATTTAATTTTATACTCAATTGCTGTGAATACTGGATTTTTCATTTAAGTAAACAATAAAAAATACAAATATATTTTACAAAATACAATGTGCATTTCAGAATTTATGGATACGAGGTGAACATTATAATCTGTGCTTTTTGAAAGAACTGAATATCATGCAAGCATTCTGTAAAGCTTCTGGGAATGCAAGCAAATGTAAGGATCAGTCTTCACACATGCGAAAATGTAAACGTTTCGTTTGCTTATTCACTTACCAGGACTTCCCCAGGTCATAGTAACTGAACAGAAAAATAATGTAATAGACATCAAAGCAGACAGTTGCGTGCGCGGTCAATAATGATGTGACAGAAGGGGATAAACCTGTGCTGAGAGGCAAAGAGGAGGGTTGGAGAATGTGGATATTTTACTGACAACAAATAAATGTGAAGGTAAATTCATAGCAGGTTCAAAGCAAGCCTGGAAATTTCAACAGGAAAGTAAATTAAGTTGGTCAAGAGCTTTCAACCTTATTAGCTCTCTTCAATAGCATCTAATAGGTGCTAATTAAGGCAGGTCCTTAAATTTGTTTGACATTGCTTTGTTGATCCAGTAAGTCAGCTGATTTTTATATGCTGTCTTTTCTACAGGTATTACTCTGTTTTTCCCGAGATACATCTGTGTTGGAGCACTTTACTTACAGTAGTGCCACCCCACCCAAATCATACATACGAGGTAAAAGGAGTTGTTTTAAAAAAGATTGTGTAGATTTTGGTTGACTGCTGCAGTAATACAGTATGTGAATTTGCTTTATGTTCATTACACCTAGTAGACTACATTTAAAAGGATGTTAATAAAACCTTCATGTATCCAGTTGACATCTGCACAGATTCTATTATGACAGTGTCTAAGCTGATCACATGAAGGCCAGATTGCAATGTTGTTCTTTTACTGTAGTTTTCTGTGTATAATTCTCCAGTGTTTTACCAAAATAAATTGAACACACAACTATGACAACATGGTAAAATCTTGACAACATCTGTCTTCACCAGAGCTAGAAATTTAAATACACAATGTTGTCCTCTCTGCAACTTCAATAAATTTAGCAACTGGAAGTGGTGGTAGGATGTTATGTTCCCAAAGCAGTGAGTTTTGCAGATGTTTGTAGACAGGAGCAGAACATGTTGCTGAAGAATTCGGGCTCTGTCGGAAGGTCTGGGAGAGTAGAGCTCTACCAAGCAGACTTATACGGATTTTTTCAAAGTATGGCATCTTCCAGAGTGTTAGCTTACATTTGGATGTTCTTTGGCTTCAGTTCTTGTGTGAGGCTTACTTTTCTTAACAATCTTAAATTTATTGGTTCAGTCCACTTGCCTTCTCTGTCAACTTCTAATGCCATACCAATGGACTCTGTTTCTTTGTTTCCTAGATCCTCACCTCCCTTGACTTTACTCAGAGGTTCCTAATTTTGTCTTCCTTCTTGAATCATTCATTCATCCAATAACTTTTTTTTTTCCATGTACCTTTGCCTTCTGCATTCCCATTTTCTTCCTTGGTCCCTTGTGCCAGTGTATTTAGCCAAATGTGATCCCCATACCAACTACTTTTTTTTTTTTGAACAGGACTTCTGCTGACAGTTTTCCTCTTGCTGCTTCTTATGTCAGTAGAAGCAATGTTTGTTTTCTAATTTTTTTTCTTCCTCCTTTATTGTTTTGTAGGTCTTTCTCTCTCTTTAACTGAATTAGGGAGTTTTCTTTACCTGCTTCTTGAAACAAGCAAAGGGCTCAACTGAGAGCAGAACAGCAGTGGGATCCCAGGTCTCACTTCAGGCACAGAGCCATGGTAGCCCAGAAACGCAGATATGGGGAACATCCTGCTTATTCCTAGACAAATTCAGGGAATGAAGTTGCTGAAATCTAAATCTCTGCTAAACCTGTGCAGTGTAAATCCAAAAGGCTTGTAGGTCCTATTTTTGGCTAATTTTCCAAGAGATGTGCTTTATGCTAAAAATACTCTCCTTTGAGATTACAAGTCCTGACTGCACAGCAAGCAAACTATTAAAAGGAAAAGTAAAAAATATTTTTTTAGTTTAGTTAACAATTGATTCCTGTAATTAGAAGATACTGGATTTTATTTCCATGGGGTAGTAGGCAAGAGCTTTGCAGGGTCATTTTGAATTTAATTCAGTCGATTCATGCTACAGGAAAGTATCTAAGTCCAGATTCTGTTGAATCTGACAAAAATTCCCTGTGCTAAATTCTTCTGTGTAAAGTGAACAAAATATGCAGAGATCTAAAGGATCTCTGAATATTCTATAAATTGTCATATAAGTAATTACATATTGTAGTTGAATTTTCTCATTTTAAAACTAAAATAATTACAGTTTTTAATTAGTTGTAATTATGATTAAAACCACTTATATTTCTAAATAAATTGTTAAACTTTTAATAGTGGATTTTAAATTATTAGGTTCTATCTTTAAAATGCAGTTAACTAATAGAACATGTTAATTTTTCAGGGAAGATAAAAAGTTATATGGTCAGTCTGTACTATTAGTGATTGTCTTGACTTAATTAATCTTTTGTATCCAACAGATTACTTAAATGTTTTTTGTTGCATCAAAGCTATGCCATCCATCTTCCTTTCTGTTGCAGGTTTAATGAAGCCTTGAATATTTTTTTAACCGTCCTTATATCTTTTTTAATGCCTTTCGTGTCCCTAGGTCAGTCAGCCACTGCATGTCAGACTTACCCCCTTAACCTGATCCCCCTCATAGAGTTTCACTGTCTTCAAGGTCTGCAGCAAACACCTTTAGAGCTCCTAAGACACACCCAAATAAAATCCCTATGGGACAGCATTGCTGAAATCTCCCTCCTCTTTTTTGCTGTTTGTCATCCGCCCTTATTGGTGCTGCATTATAGTTTTTGTATCTGACACCGTACCTGTCCTATTGCATTGCTTGCTTGATTTAGACAGTATCAAATGGTCAATAATGTAATTAGTTATGATTTTTATAATTATAACTTAGAATCTACTTTTTTAACGTAGATCTTTACACCTTTTAACAGTTTAATCCCATTTTAATTGTTTGGTGATTCACAGGAAAACTTGGAATGGAAGAATATGCTGTTTTCTATCCACCAAATGGTAAGAATTAGACTATTGCCTCCTCTAGTGGTAGATTGGAAAGATACAGGATTTTTTTCTCAAATACACGATAACTTATTTTTCTATTACAAATAATGTTTTGCTGTTACTCTGCAAAATTCATTAATTTAAAGGAGTAAGCTGGACTGAAGCTACTCCAAAACCGCATTCAGCCTGATGTTAGTAGTCACACACAGAGTTTGTCTGTGTGTGTGGGAAGGAGAAGGAAAAAAACTTCCAGTGCAGCAGCTTGTGTTCCAGTCTTGTATCGCCTCTTAGAGGATCTGGATGATACATATTGAAACTGTCTGACCCCCAGCTTTTCAGTACTCAACAAACCACACCTTAAAGGCTTTTCCTTTCAAAATTTGTGCTCATTTTAAAAATTCAGACATAATTAATCAATATAATTTTAAGTTGGTGTCATTGCTGTTGTTGTTACTTCAGTTATTAAAATTCTTTTTTTCAGCTCTTGTTTTGACCATTTCAATCCCTGTCTATGGAATCCTTCCCCTGTTTTTGCGCTGCATTTGTATTTTCAGTTCAAGCTCTTCGCTCTTGCTTTCAACACCTTACATCACCAATTGTAAATCTGTGTCTCTGGCCTTGTCTTTCATGTCTTCTTTGTTCCAGTGGTGTCAGTTGTAGCACATGCTTTTGTTCCCCCTTCCATTTTTGCCTCCACAATTCTTTGCAGCTTTGTAGCCATGAAGCATTGTCCCTCTGACCTTTTGCCAAAGCAGCTCCCTCTTACTGGTCCTGTATGAAAATTAATGAATGGGAGCTAAGATGAGCTGGAAAGGAAAACTGTCATGATACAACTGCCAAGTCCTCTAAATGTTTTATGTGAGCACTACATGAATTACTTGAGGTCTTGGCCTCCTTTTTTCCTGCTCCCTCCTCGTCAGTGCGTGACATTTATGGCTTGTCATATATCTGAAATTAGGTTCTGATTTCAGCAAAGCTTATACGTAATAACTTCATGGAAACAGAGCTTTACTTGGCTTTCTAGGAACTATAGCATGTGTTTAAGCACGTAGTTGTGTGTACTGAAGTAAGTGATACAATCTCTGTATTTAAGTATTTACAAGATTGAGATCTAAGAAATATTTTATTCATGGACAAAAATAAATATGAAAGAACAAAAAAAGAAATATTTTGTTTTGTAGGTGTAATTCCTTTTCACGGCTTTTCTATGTATGGTAAGTGTGACTCAAACTCTTAAAACCTCAGGATTGTTTTTTATCATATTGCAGTTTAAAGCTGTATGTACTTCTCTGCAACTTTTAAACTTGCGTGTTTTCTGTGTCTTTGTGTATGAAGACTGTTGTATATAATTTTAAAAATTCCAGGCTGTTTCTATTTACTTGTATTACAGCTCGCTACCGTGTAGTACTTCCTTCTTTGAGAGCTAATAGCTGAGCTATACATCTTAATGTATATGAATAGAGGGATAAAGTTTGTTGACAGAGCGCTCTTTTCTTGTGTTTCACTTCTGGGTAGACCAAGTTACCTGTGAAAAGAGTTCTTAAAAACATGAATTATCTGAAAGGCCTGTTGCTGTATCCATTTTCCTAGAACAGGTGTTAAAGTCACATTAAATAACAGAACAGTTGGTACTTTACTGCACAGAGGAAAGCTCTAATATCAACAAGATTTCTAGGAAAAGAGCAGAAAAATCTCCTCAAGTCTTAGACATAACAAGGCAGCTAGTGCAGAGACTCCCAACAACGTGGGACTATTTGTTCCAACTTTCCAGTTTTTTCCTTTGATTTATCAAAGGTGTTTGTGGTATCACAGGGCAAGCAGATTTTAAGATTATACTTCAAATGCTATGTTTTGCTAATAGTAAAGTTTTTAATGACGACGTGATCATTAAAATCAGGCAATTTAAATGTGAAGTGCAAATTTGAACCTGAGTAGGGAATCTTAAGTCTTTGAAGTAATGAACAGCTTAGTTACAAACTCTTCCTTAGGTATTCACTAGTAGGCTTTCAGTTTTACTGTGTGAAGCCGCTTTTCAAAATGTTTGGATTTGACTCTGCCCTTGCGAACAGCGTCTTGCAAACTGGGTGTGAGCTTCTTCCCTCCCTCCTGTCTTCTCTCTTTGCAAGGGCTCAGAATATGCTGGTTGTGAGAAGGAGGGAGGCTGAAAAGCAAGGCAGCAGAAACGCAGCAGTGTAACTCCAGGCTGTGGGTGCAGTAGCTGGGACCAAGCAGAGCATTCTGTGTATTCTATGCTGTGCTGCTGTTGGAGGAAGTATCTGGGGCATTATGTAAATCCTAGATACACTTTTGCATGTTCACATGCATACACTCGTAGGGCGCCAACTGTCAGGCACCGTTCTGTTATCCTCCTGGCCTTTATGTACATACGCATGCTGCCAAGTCTTCCAGCTCGATCTTCAATCATTAAAAACATACACACTAATAACACCCTCTGCTTTTCTTACCCCTACGCAAATACACATTTCTGTGAACAGCTCACCCTGCCTTTCGTACACGTATGCCACTGTTTTCTATAAAGCCACTTTCTCTGGTACATATATGTAAAAATGAATTCACACATGCATACACCCATATATATATATAAATGTATATATATCTATGTACATGTGTATACATATGTATGCAGGCAAATGTATCCATATCCCCAGCTTTGTGTAAATAAAACTGGAAGGGAAGGTGAATGTAGAGATAGAGACTATGAGTGTGTTAAAATGTAAGCTGTCATCCATAATGAATGCACCTGTAAAATGAAGCAGTAGATGTGATGAGAGGACAGATGAAAAGGCTGTTTACAGAAATGTTTATAGAACAACTGTCTGTGAAACAGGCATTGGATGAATGGAGTAGCAGTCGGAGGGAACTGATTGCGTTTGTGCAACATGTACATACAATATATTTATCTATATGCTAGACTTTTACAAAAAGAAAAAAGGGAGTGATTGAAAAAAAGTTTGAGAACTGCTGCTTTACAAATGTAGCCAACTCTTATTTCAAATCAGGTATACTAAAGGACTTCTAAACATTAAACTACCAAATATCCATGGCTTTCAGACCTTATAAGAAATAAACAGGTCTCTATCAGTCTGTCATGTGATGTTATTGTGGCAACCAAATGCTATTTTTTAGTATTTTCATTTTCACAACACCCATCTTAAAGCAGTGAACTTATTCTGGTCTTACAAATGGGGAACCAATTCAGAGATGATCACTAGCCCATGGGCGTGTTGGAAATTAGAGATGGCTAAATCAAAAACTTGCACTGTTCAATATAATTGTTGCCCTGCGTCCCAGAGAAGCTATCCTTAAAGCGTATTTCTTATGCTTCGGAAGCCAGCACTGTAGTAAGCAGGTTCTCATTAGTTTAGATTCTTGAAATATATAGAGCTATTACCTAGAATGTATTGTATTCACTTTCTTAACTTTTTATGTCAAATGATAGACTCTGTTATAAAATCTTTCTAAATAACTGGTTTAGTACTGTTTTTGTAAACTGTTCTACTATAAATTACTTGTTTTCTCCTCATGCTTCATGCACTTAATCATTGAATTCCTTTAGCAGTTTACAGTGTTGAGTCAACTATAATTCTTTTATCCTTTCAGTTGCTCCACTTTGTTTTCTGTACCATGAACCTTCCAAATTGTATCAGATATTCCGTGAGATGTATGTGCGTTTTTTCTTCAGACTCCATTCCATCTCTTCTCATCCCTCTGTAAGTTCATTAGGAATTAAAACCCACTCACTTGATATTCTGTTTGCTATGGAACAATAATATACAGTGGCATGATTTTCTATGTGATTGAAATATATCCTTTTAAATATAATAAAATATTTCAGGTAACCTTGGAAAAATCATTAGGTAACTCCAGTTTGGATATTTTTGTTTTCTACGTCAATGTTAGTCTTTGCTATAGAATATCATGTACTTCAAAATTAAACAGTTCTCATTTTATGAGGGTGTGGGGTTTTTTTGAGAGCCAAGTCTTTTATGTAATAGGTTTCTCCGTTCAAGACGTTACATAAATGCATACTCACTTTCATTTTAATTAATGACATGTAAGTGCACACTTTAGTGTTTTCTGGGGTAGAGGGGCTAAAATATAGTCATATATATATATACACAGATATTGTTTCAGTGATATCAAGTTAATGTTGGTTCCTTTAACTCAAGTATCTTTGTGTGACAGCACATGCTTTTTAGCACTACTAGATCAATTTAAATAATTTAGTTATGTTTATGACCAGGACCAGCTGTCTTGAATGTAAGACAATTGTAGAAATTGGCTTATCTTCTATTTTTGAAGAATAAAACATAGTAATTTTTTTTTTCCTTCAAAAAGTGCTGAATAGTTACATTACTTTTTGAAAACGTTTCCTGGTTAAAAGAAAACCATTTCCTTGATATACGACTTCAAGGCTGTGCATTGTGCTTTCAGTCATTAATAGCAGGGAAACCAGTCAGACAGGAATCTGTTAATTCTCATGGTAATTTTTAAAAGAAATTTTAAAATGTGTTTACATTTAACTTTTTTTTATAGTTATCCCCATTGCTGTTTGTTTTTAGTTATCAGAGAGATACTGTTTCTCACATCCTCTGTTTTTTAGTGCAACTGAGGTCTATTTCATCAAAGTGGAAATATTTCAAGTAGGTCATCTTATAATAACCCACTAAGTACTTAGACCCTGACATACAAATACCATAAGTAACTTAGAGCTGAAAGGAACTGTCACAACATATTATGTTGCTAATATATACAAAGAATTGTAGGAGCAAGGCTTTAGTGACTGAAGGCAGTAGAGCTGCTTGTGCCCTGCTTACCTGAGCTGTTTATTATATCATTAATAGTGGTTTATTGCTTGAATTAAAAATTCATGCATATTTACATGCTGATACTGCTTGCTCAGATTTGACAGGATGAGCGTTAGTATTCAGGGTATGATCTTGTTTCATTAGGGCATTGTATCATTGTGTTTGCTGTTTGAGACTCTTCTACAAACCCATCTGCCCCAGCTCTTTTATCACCTTCGAGAAATTGGGGCTCAGCCGTAAGTAATTCTTTCTGACTTGCTACAAATGTTGCAGATTCATTGTTCTGAAAATGCTGTTCGGTAGTATTTTCATTTAAAAGATACGGGAAATTTTTCAAAAGTGCAAACGTCAATGTGCCGTTTTTCCTTGAAAGTCAGTTGGAGTCCTTTGTCTAACCTCCGTATATGTGATTTGTGCATTTCTTCTGTATGTTCTAGGAAAAAGAGATGAGAATTGCTCTATGAGAAATGCTGCATTATTCACCTAAGTTTCAGTTATTCATGTCATATCTAATGGAACTAAGTGATTTATTTCCTAGGGGACAGAAGACAGAGGTATGACATTTACAGCAGAACCTACTGGAAGAGAGAACAAGAGTCTGTCATTCTATAATGTACTCACGGCACCAAGTGCAATAGAACCTGAAGATCTTGCTGTTATAATTGGTATCCATCATAATACCATAATAGCAGAAACGATGAAGCATTGGGGGTGATAATAGCTAAGGAGCCCTCTAATGTGATTGTTTGGTCAGAATATTTTAATGATATTACTACTTTGTCAAATGAGATGCTAAATAGTATTCTAATGGCTGTTGCAAAGGAAAATATTGATTATTAATGCAGCAAGAGAAAATGGCTATTCTTCCTGGAAGAGAAATGCAGAAGAATAATGAAATATTTTCAATTTATAGAGGATCTGTCTGATCATTATGAGAGACAGAAATATAATAACTGTTGTTTATCACTTGTTTGCAGGCTAAGAATTTCATTTAAATGGATGGTACGAGCATTTTCTGGTTATTTAGCTACAGATCAGCTCTTGCTTCTGTGGGACAGAATCCTGGGATACAACTCTCTAGAAATTCTTGCTGGTAATAGAATTATTTTTACACAACGTGTTGAGTCCAGGTGGATGTTAACTTCAATGTATTTTGTGACAAGAGGAAAATAGTTGCTCTTTGAACGCTGAAAGCAGATTACATGCATGTCAAAGAGTATAACTTTTAAAAAACTATAATTTCATAAATACTCCATCTCTAACAGAAGTATGTGAGGTAATTTTTTTTTTATGATAGCACTCCAAAAATGCTAAGCGCTCCCTGAACAGAACATAGGATGTTCTCCCGGCTTCAGTGGTAATAATAAATCAGTTCATCACCTTTCACAAAATACAAAATTCATGTTAAGTCATTTATGACAAGTACTTCTTCAGTACTTACAGCAACTGAGAGTTCCCCTGATTTTGCTGGATTTCTTCCCAGCTTTCAAGAGACTTTGAAAGTTTTGTACGTATTTTTTATAAAGGAAATAACGTCTGAAGATTCATGCAAGGTTTAAGATGGGGGTTCTAAAGATGACACGTATCTTCAGTTGGGTCAGTTTTTAAATATGAAGTAGGTGAATAGAAGAGAAAAGGTTTTGGTTCCATTTGTACATATAAGACAGCTATGTAGAGGTACATAATTATGTAAGATAGTACAAAATACATGAACGTTTTTAAAAATATTATATAATATTCACAACTGAAATATTGCTATTTAAATAAATTAAAATTATTGGCTTAGAAATTAACTACTTGTAAATCACCTTGTCCCTTTGAATTAAAAGCTAGTCATCTTAGACTCAAGCATTTTCACTCAGACTTTTCTGAAAGAAGTTTGTGGTTTTCCTATCCGTTTTAAAGAATGGCTAAGGAAACTGAAACACAGCCATCCATTGTATATTATTCTTCAGAATCAAAATAATTACTCTAAGGGAGTGAGAATTGGTATTTTACATCAAGATTAATTATAACCACTGATTAACAGGTCAGCAACTTAAATATTGGGCATTTTCTTTCAGTCCTGGCAGCTGCTGTGTTTGCTTTCCGAGCAGTCAACCTGATGGAGGTGACATCACTGGCTGCAGCTGAAGTAAGGATAAGTTTCAGTTAGAGGGGATTGAAATAGTTTCTGATGCTTTGCCAACAAGAGTAACTTAAGCTTCACATGGCACGTGGTACATAGTGCAAATCTTTCTGCCTAAATTCTTACCTTAGATAAAAAAATAAAGGAAACTGTGAATGTGCAGTACATAATACTACTTTTCTGGAGTAAAAGGAAATAAAAGAGTATATTTGCTACAAAAAATCAAATTATTTTGTACAATCGGATTTTTTTCCATTTTTAATATGTAATCTATGTTTGTGGGATATATTATTTTTGAAATATTGTGGAGGTTTGCACCTTTTTTTCTCAATGCATTTTAATGTTGTTTCTTTGCTTTTCGATATTACAAAAATTTTACAAGAATGTTTATGTCAATACCGAATCTGAAATTCCACTGTGAGTACTGTCATTTCACAGATGGGAAATGAAGAAAATTAAGTCATTAAGATGAAGATTATTACTGTTTATCTCTAGTAATTTGTTAAAATATTTTTTTTTCCCAAAAATCTGGTGATGTATTTTTTTCAAACTTTGAGAGCATGTGATGGCTCTTTCTTTTTTTTTTTTTTTCTTTCTTTCTTTAAACATACTTTCATGAGAAGACATTGGCTATTTGAGTCATTACATCGAACTTACTTCACAAGTACTAGCCAAGCCACAGGATAAGGATTCTTAATTCCCAATTATTTTTAGAAGCAAGTTGAAATGTTAGACTCCTTATTCACCCATGATGCCATGTATATTTGAAGTAATGCTAAAGGCTAAAATAAAGTTACTTGGTTTTATATGTAAACATGCTTTTTCTTTGAAATGTTAGAATGAAAAATAATAAGGCATTCTGCACGCTAACATAAAATAGCATAATTTGTTTCTAGCCAGGTCTGAATCTAATTATCGTTAGTATTGTAGTCAGTATTTGATTTTTTTTTTTTCCTGACTTCTTGACTTGCTTTAAAGAAATTTGACTCAAATGTCAAGTTTAACAAGCCTTTTTGTTTTTCATCCTAGGCTGTACTTGCTGACCTTTCAACCCTGAAAGTTATGCCTCTTCTTCAAATCTTCTTGTTTGCTACTGTCACTTGATCTGCTTCAACAGTACTGGTACCACAATTCCAGTCTTTCTTGAGAAACTAATCATCAACTATGCAATGTCTGCATAAAACCAAAATTAAACTGTATGTATAATATTAATTTAGAAATCATGACCTTAAAATTTTCTAACTGAAAACAGTAACTTTGCACATGAATATGTGCAGTACATGCTACTGAGTTTCACTGTAACAGCAATGGTTATTACTTGTACATTGAGAATGACTACTTGTGCAAATAAACCATATGAATCAGTGTCTGAAATGCATGTAATGGTAAATTAATTAAAGTAAATATACTTGTTGTGTTGTGGTCTTAATGTCACAGATGTAAAAGCTCTCTTCTAATATGAAATTACTTTTTCAAGCTCACAGCTTAGACGGTATCAGCCTAAATACCATCAACTGAGAAAATAAAGATACTTCAACTTGCAAGAATTTTTTCTTATTTTCCAAGGAAAAGATAGGATCACACACCAGTTCTGCTATCTCCATCTTATTTATTTGCTTCACAGAAATTTTCTCCACGTTCTTTCTCATGTTGGCTACTTCTATTTATTCTTTTCACATACAGAGATGTAGTCATGCATTCCTCATTCATCTTCAGTTAGGTATTCAGCTCTCTCAGGCATCTTTTGAACTCCTACCCCGCGTCCCATCAAAGGCCTCGTGTCATAAAATATGTTCCCCTGCAGAGAAGGCCTGAGCATAGCTTCCTTCAGAACTTGTTGGAGCCAGTCCTTCCATGAGCCAAAATATTCCCTGGAGATCGATGCCAAGAGTCCTTTTGCCGTGCCCCACACCCTCCTTGGGAGAGCTGTGCTACGCCTTTGCCAGTTTTCCAGCCTCTGTGATTCAACAGCTCAGGCTTCAGTTCAGAATCCAAACTCATATCAATGTGTGACGGATTGTCACTACGCTGTCAGGCTGGCTCATCGTCTGTTGCCTTTTTGCAAGGTCTTCCAGCTTTTTCCGCTGATTTGTTTAATACCAAAGTTGGAATCATTAATCTGATTTGATTAAGCATATCTTAATACCTGAAAAAGGATCAAAATCAAAAGAACATAATTGGTAATATAGCCACTGTGTTTGCTGTAGGACTTTTATCTTCATGTAAGTTACATACATGTAGTTGTCATCATTTTTCATATGTACTGAATGTGTGACAGTGAAACACAAATCCTTCATAGTTCGCTCAAACGTTGTCTGCAAAGTGATCTAAGCTGTAGTCTCAGACAGAGTTATGAGCTTTATGTCTGTGATTCTTCTTGTCTCTGTCAGGATAATGTAGTAAGGAAGTTACTGAACTTTTATGGACTGCTAGTGAATTTATAAGGCTAATTTTAAAAAAGGTAAAGTTGTGAACTCAGTGTGGTCACTTTATGTAAAGAACGAAAACTGCTTAACAGATGTGATGTATTGAATGACAATATTTGGGGAAATTTTGTTCTGGATAACAAAGAAAATTGATCTTTTCCTTAATATTTGCAAGAAGCGGTTTAACTAGAGGATTTTCTATTACATTTAGTTTTTAAAAAGAGGACGTGTGGCAGCTTTTATCTTTACAGCAGGTATTATCCTGTTTTTGGGGAACAAACAGGAGGTGCTG